>OVAY01000740.1:0-46344 GCA_900406395.1 Kernera saxatilis | reverse complement strand
ACGCACAAGCTGAGATAAAACGGTACCAGTAGGATACTGAGCCTGCATATATAACATGATATAAGCAAAGGAAACAATGTATTAAAAAAACAAAAGTATCAAACTAGCTAATGATATCAGGCTCGCAACAAATTACCTCTTCATCTAAGCATACATAAAGACGCTTGGCAAAGGTAAAAGATTCCAGAGCCTTGGCATGTCGGCACACAGACTGAAGATTTGCCTCGACAAGTTTGGGAAAATTACCTATAAGATTAAGTTCACCAAAGTAGTCCACAATGTTCAACTGCTTCAAAGAATGGGAATGTATCACGAACAAATGATCATCAGGTCTGGTCTCTCGTATTGTGGTCGTAACAGATAAACTCTGTAGGGAAGGCACATTAACAGTGAAAGACACCACACCGTCTTTGTAATAAGTTTCTACAACCAAATCTTCAAGAACGGGGCAATTTGATATAAGCCTAGAGAAAGATTCATCATCTGAGTACTTCACAGCTAGAAGGCGTAAGTTCTTGAGAGATGGAAAGCTAAACCGAGAAGGAACTTCCAAAACAATCACCCTGTGGAGTTCCAAAGTCTCGAGTGTTTCACATCTAAACAACCTACTCGGCAAACTAACAAGGACGTGATCATAATAAAAATTTATCTTCAGGTCACGCACAAAACGATCAACTGCGATTCCAACCCCTAAACCAATCTCCGAAGCACTACATTCTGAAGCAATGTTGAGATGGAAACTTTCTAGAACTGCCGCCTTATGTAATAGCAAAGTCCCGGAAACAAACTGCGACAAATTTCTGCCGTGATTCTCATTAGTCTCTTCACCCTCATCCTCGTCCTCGTCTGAGAAATCATCAAAGATAAGTCTTGGCACCAATGTCCAAAGAGATAGCCATCGTTTAGACAAAATGCTCATGACCATGGCATCTTTTGTTGGGACTAATGACAATATCTTGATGAGCAAATCATCGGACAATTGGCTAATTCTGTCCATAACTCCAAGTTTTGCCTCTCAATGCCGGAATCTCGAAACCAAAGACAAAAATGTAAAGACTTTTCGATCTGATTTTGACCTGGAAACAACACGAATACGATGAAATTCCAAAAGGGAATCAGCTTTCTCAAGCAAATTCAATTTTCTCAGGGGTTGAAGACAAAGCCTGTAGCAATAGAAGGCTACAATGATATAATACAGAAACCAAAGAAGGTAAATTAAAGCTGAGACATACCTCTGTAGCGTCTCGTCAGATTGGAAGAAGCAGAGTCCAATTTCATCAATTCTTCATTTGAGAACTGATTATTGAGATAAACCCTAAATTCTGAATTGGTTGGTTTGCTCCTCCAATATCTTAAAACAAAACTGATAAGTCTGACGGCAAACTGGATCATTGGATCAAACATTCAAACCCATCAGCTCGTGGGTCTGAAATTAATTTTAAGTTTTTAACCCATATATTTATGTGTTATGCGTAATGGTTTTTAACTTTTTATCAAGTCATTTAACCTTAAAAAAAAAAGGTTATTTTTTCATGGTTGCTGGAATTTAAAGTTTCTATCCTTTACAGATTTGTTGTTACAGAGAAAACATTTACAAAGCTTAGTTTTGCACCATGATCCAGACAAAATTCAAAAGTTGTTGTCTTTCTCCTTCTTGGGCACAATATGATGCAGAGGAATGACATAAGAAGTTCTAAAGCTATAATATAAATCCACATTCAACTAGTTTCTGATAAAACAAATTACAAACACACAAAAAGGACAGAAACAAAGGATATAAGAAACTACAAAGCTACACTAGCTTCTGATATAAATCCACATTCAACTATTTGCTAGACAGTTACACACACTTGGTAAAACTAATTTTCTTCAGCCCATTGTGAGCTCACATGCTCTTGAACCCCTCGTTGCAAATTCCAATTCCTCAAACACCCGATGTTTGTTCATCCTGATTGATTCAGGGGAGACAGTTGCAGTCACTAGTTGCCTTGCGTTCTTCAAAATATAAATCGCCACTTCTTCATCGTTTTTTGTTCCTCCATACTCTATCCACTCAAAGGTTTTGAGATGGAACAACAAACATTCGGGAATACATACTCTTTTATGATGTCAGCCGATTTTTGTTATCATACTTAATATTGTTTTGCAGCAGCAATCTTAAATAATACATACATATTTATATTTTACAAACTTCACTGATCACCTACACAAAATTCCAAAAAAAATACCAAAAAAAACTGACTTGAATCTTTGTCTCATTAACAAACTTTTCCATATACAAAAACAAAAACTCATTAAAGAGAAAGTTGTAACTTGTAACAACTCTAAATAGTCTACAAACTCCATAAGAAAACCTTTCCCTGTGAAGCTTCTATATTGGATTCATGACAACGTCTCCTTCTAACATCCGCAACACCTTCATTGAAGAGACACAGATTCCAGAGATCAAGTAAATTAACATTCGACAAAATTCTATTTAAAGTTTTTTTTAACTTTTCAAGTGTTTTGGGGATGAGTTATGGCAGCAAACCTGAGACATTCTTGGCCTCGAGTTAGGGTCACGGCGAATGCACAGGTAAGCACATAGCGCCATACAGTAAACTTCTTGCTCGGAGTAGCAATTCATCAGACGCGGATCTAGAAGTTCGTTAATGGCTTGTTTCTGCAACAACGGTCTTGCCTGCGGAAAAAAACAAAAACAAAAATGTTTTCTTCTTTGTAAGCATCAGAGATTTAAAGACTGTAACTTTGATATAGTTTTGTTTTTGGTTTTACCCATTCGGTGAGACATTGTTGGCCTTTAGGACGTTTAATGTCCATAGCTTTTCTTCCTGTGATAAGCTCAACTAAGACAACCCCAAAGGAGTAAACATCTGCTTTCTCTGTAATCTGTCCGCTTTGTGCGTATTCAGGTGCTAAATACCTAAAGAAAACAGAACATTTCCTTCTTGATTATTGTGTTCTACATGTAAATCAAAAAGAAGAATGTTTCAATGATTATGGCATAACATTACCCGAAAGTTCCAATCACTCGGGTTTCCACTCCTTTGTCTCCTTCTGGTTGCCATCTTGCTAGCCCGAAATCTCCAACCTAGAATAAAGTATAACGAGAGAACGTTATAAACTTTGCACATGCCCAAAGAACAGAGGGAGCTTGAGAAAAAAGTAAAGATGATTATTTTACCAAAGGCTCAAAATCATGAGTGAGGAGAATATTGTTAGGACGCATATCCCTATGAACAATGCAACCAACTCTGCATTCTTCGTGAAGGTATCTCAACCCACGAGCTGCTCCAACCGCAATCTTTTGTCGCGCTGACCATCCTAACGGCTCTCTCCCCAAACCTATGAAAGTTTCCATTAATAGCCATTTTTCAGAAAAAAGAAAGAAAGAAAGAATGTTCTTTGTATACAAAAGTAGAAAGTGTACCATAAAGATGAGAATGCAAGGATCCATTGCAGATATACTCATAAACGAGCAATCTTTTCCCGTCCTCAACGCATAATCCAATGAGCATTACAACATTCCGATGTTGTGCACAGCTCAAGACCTCAACTTCAGAGCAGAACTCTCGGTCACCTTGTGTACTAGCAATCTTATATTGTTTCACGGCAATGATTTGACCGTCTGGTAAAGTTCCTCGGTGAACCGAACCAAACCCACCTTCAGCCAAGAAGCTTCCTTTCGAAAAACCCTTTGTTGCGGTCTCCAATTCGCCATAAGTAAACCACCTTGGAGGGTTTCCGAATTTTGGTGCCTTGTGTTGACATATGGAACATAGTGGAGGAGGTCCAGGAGCTGGCTTTCTGGATAAAGAAACCACTTCTCTCACGCTTTTGTTTAAGCATGTATCAGATTTACGGATCTCCTTTCCTGCGTCAGGTTCTTTCTTCGATGAACCGAGCCTTAGAACCGAGAATCTTGATTTTCTTGGAGTTTCGGTATGAGCTTTCGATAAATCCCCACTAGGACTCAGAATATCAGCTGTTGTCACAGGATGAGAAGATGAGGAGGCCATCGATAAAGGACTCCACTTATCACCATCCGAATCAGAATCAGATTCAAAGAAACTCTTGTTTCCATCACTGACCCACGAATTCTCTTTCTTGAGGCCCTCAAAGACTCGAGAAGCCAGAAACGGCGAAGCTCCAGCATCAGAGCTAGATATTGATGAAGTCCCAATATCAGTTGTGGTCTGTGAAGAACCTTCTTGGTCTGGACTGCTAGCCGGAGTCACAAACGGTTCCCTCAGCTTTTTTCCAGGTCTTGAGCTTCTCCGGGACTCGACAGACTTTAAGGTTAACCTCGAAATAGCTTCTGGATGTTCTGTATCAGCATTTTTCACCAAATTGAGACGAAGAACCTTTGGTTGTGACTTCTTAATTACCACAAGATTGCACTCCAATTGCTCTATACAACATTTCTTCTCATACTTCAGTCCCCTGCTTAAGAATTTTCGAGGTCAAGAATCACTGAAATGTAAATCACAAAAGCTGTTTCCAAAACTACGCATTTGCAACACACACACACAGACATATGTGTAAGTATAGTGTTACCTGTCTAAAATGACCCAATTCGAGTTGGATTTCTTGGCTTCAGCAGCAATAACTCCATCAGGTGAAGCAAAAACGATTTTGATTCTGACATTTATCTGCATAATTAAACCAAATGAAACTCTTAATGACCCGATTAACCAAAGAGAGAGCTGTTACATTTAAATCTACATGAATAAAGCGAGTTTTCTACCTTCTCTGCATCATAAACATTGTGTAACTGGAACATCATCTGAGAACAAGACTCGTGAATATCATCTTTCCGATCCGAATTCGTTCCAGCAAGAAATCTTCCGTAACCTGAAGCACAGTCGCTGGTAAACCTCGAAAACCCCCAAATCTTTTTACCTGGAAAACCAAAACAAAAAAAAGATGAAATCTTTAC
This sequence comes from Kernera saxatilis, assembly GCA_900406395.1. NCBI lineage: Eukaryota > Viridiplantae > Streptophyta > Magnoliopsida > Brassicales > Brassicaceae > Kernera > Kernera saxatilis. The sequence continues at coordinate 41,405 of OVAY01000740.1, read as the reverse complement.
ATACCCAGACAATAATATCAGTGCAGAGCTCATTGGTTTTTCCTTCAAAATCCTGTCTAAATAAGTGAGAAAAACACTCCAAGGTCTCAAGTTCCATAGTAAGCTAAGCAATTTCAAACAAAAACTCTGCCTTTCTGACTAACATCTTTAGCACCAAAGACGACATTTATTACCATTCAACAGCCAAGAAGTTGCAACAGATTGTGAATTAGAGACAAAAAGAAGGGAAGAGAAAAAGATGATTACTTGTATAATTTGAAGGAACAACAACAAGAAGCCTAATTCGATCTCCAGGCTGAACAACATGAGTTAAAGTCCATAACAGAGCTGCTTTTGGGATTTCCTTTGAAGCCCTAACAGCAACCATTACTTTCTTCCCCACTACAACACCTCTCTCTCTACAACCTTTCTGCTTCATCCTTTAGATAGATAGAGAAATCACAAAACCCATAAACTGAAAGAAACCCTAAACCCCCAAAACTTCTTCTTCTTCAACCTTTGCTTACACGCACGTTTAGCACTTCCACTCAATCTAAACCCATTTTTCAGAAAATGAGAAAGTGGAAGTATCACGCAATCCAAGATGCTTTCAGAAATGACCCCAGAAGCCCAAAAAAAAAAAAAAAAAAAAGTTGAGAAATTTACGCGTGTTTGAGTGTGTGTAAGTAAGTGTGTGAGATTCAATGTCTCTGAAACTATTTTTTTATCTGAGAAACCCAAGAACAGATGCACAAAACACAACAGCACAAGAACCAATAGTACACTCTCTCTCTCTCTATAACCAATCCCTAGACTCTAAAATTAGATCTCTCCCACTCTCACTCTCTCTCTTTCTTTCTGAGAAATTTCAAAGCTTAGTTTGGGTTTTTAAGACTTTAAGCTCCACGAATATGGTGTGAGCATTGCTTTGCTGTAGAAAACAAGAAAAATTTGCTCATCCTTCGTTGGTGGGCCAAAAGCTGATGTGTAAGTCAGATTTTTGGATTTTCAACACTAATTTCTTCGACAAAATCAGAGGAATTTGGTAAGAGAGAAAAGGAAAGCTCCAAAGGAAGATTTTTAAAATGAAATCGAGTAAAAGACAAATAAGAAGTATTTGGATTTGTAGCTCTGATTGAAGAAGAGACAATGGCTAGCTATTATTATTATATGATTGGAGTTTCTTTCTTCTTCCTCATTCTATAATTTGTCTCTGCATTTTTTTTTATTCCAAGATAATAAAAAGGTCAAAAAAGAATAAAGAAATATTCACAAAGGACTCTGCTTTATTCTAAAGAAGGCAAAAAGAAGCCAAGAGGGTTGTGGCAAAGGATGATCCTTAATTCCTTCTCAAACTTTTATTTTCAATTTTCTTTGATTTAAAAAAATAAGACCGTTTCTTTCTTCATTGTCAAGTTATGGCCAAGTTTCCTCCTTTATGACAAAGAACATTATAGAATCGATTCTCATATAATTCATTCTTAAAAATATAATGAAAAAAAGGAAAAAATGATAGTATAATTAAGGAGTTGAACGTTTGCACTTGCATGCTTTTCATGTTGCTTTTATTTATTTCAGTGGAGAAAGTGAAAATAAAAGTTAGATAAAGATGATTTGTACTTTATTAAAGCATGAAAGGTGCTCCAATAAATCAACTCTAGTGATGTAACCGAATATATCATATGTCATATACATAAATGAATTAATTTAATATCATGATTAAATAATTTAAGCAATTTAAATTATTCATTGGAAAAATGTTGAACAAGCAATTTAAATTATTCATTGGAAAAATGTTGAACATTTATGCTAAGTACGTTGTCAGCATTGACTGAAGAGATAAAAACCCATTGTTCCAACGGTAACTAAACCATAAACCGTACAGAGGAAGCTTCACCGTTCCAACGGTAACTTCAAACTTTTTTCTGTCTGACACAAAAAACAAAAACCATCTCCTTTTGGATCGGTCATTACACATAAACATCCATTTTTTGAGGGAAACGTTTTTGTGGTGAGTTCGAACTATAAAACAAAAAAAGCTCTGAAAAAAGGGCCTTAACTTAACAGTCTTAGTGTATCATCGGTTACATCGGAATGGATTTCGGCGATGGCGTTTCCTTCGCCGTCGTCCCGACTGTGTATAAGAGAGAAGACTACAAGCGGACAAAACACGACGCCGTTTTCTCCAAATGGAAGGTCCCCTCTCTCTCTCTGTCCTTTGATTTGTGTATCGAAAATCAAGGTTTCTGAGTTTGGGGTTTTTGCTCGATCTTGTGTTTTCTCTGAAACCCTTTTGGGGATCCTCTGATTTTCAGTTGAATTGAGAGAAATGTGTTATTCTATTTCCTGAAATTCGGTGCAAATATCCCATTTTCGATGCCTGCTTGATTTCCCCAGATGCTTGAAATCTATTGAAATAAGCTAAGCTCTGGTCATTTGCATCGGCTCTGTCGAGAAACCCTGAATAATTTTGGTTTCATAGTTATTAGGGTTTTGCGCAATTCATGTTGTTTGGTATTCAAATTCTCTGGATTCCTGTTAAAATTTGTCACTTTTAGACCTAATTAACTCATTTTGTCTCAGTGCTTGCCTTGCAACTTGAAGTGGTTTGATCTTAGTCTTATCTATTATGCACAATTATGAAAGCTGAGCTCTGATTGTGAGATGTTTGATGCTAAAAATTGAACTACACAGGTTCTGATAGGATCCAACGATTGGGAGGATTTCAAAAATGGAAAAGACGGTGTAGGTAGATACAGAGTCCAGAACTTACCCCGTAAATCTTGTCCGGGTCTGTATGAGCTCGGTGTAGCAGCCATCGGTCATGACCAAGGCCGTAAGCTTGACTCGGACGATGTTCTCGCCGCATATCTAGGACAAGCTGAAAGCGTCAGATCTAGACTCCAGCGTTATGGGAGATCCGGTGCTCATTTACGCAATGTTAACAACCTTCGCGATTGTGAAATCATTGATTCTCCAGATAAGAAGGCTGTGACCGCAGGTTTATTTGAGGACATATTCTCTAAAGAAGGCTCGATTGTTTATAGATGGGCTCCGGTATGATGTCTTCTTATCTTATCTCTTGACTCCTGCTAAGTCTTTTAACTTTGATCATAACGCATGTGATTGTTTCTCTGCTTTACTGTGATTTTATTAGATGGGATCTAAGAGGGAAGCTGAGGCAACAGAAGGAATGCTTTTGAGCACATTTGACTATGCGTGGAACAAAGGAAGTAACGGGGAACGACGCCAGCTTGACTTACTTAAGAAGCTCGGTGATCGCGAGTATATGAGCAAGAGAAAGTCTGGGATATCACGAGTGCTTTTTCCATTTCTTCGGAACCAAGTTGGTATCAAAATCAAAGGAGAGAAGCATGTGCTTAAAGAAGAGAGAAAGCTAAGCTGTGGTGTTGATGAAGAGAAGAGTGATAATTTCCTAACTTCGATACTCAAACTCACCCGGTCTAGACCTCAACCGATTTCATACAGATTTGATGAGACTGATGGTTCTGGTTATGATTCTGTTTGTGGAGTCATACTTGAAAATGGTGGTTGTTGCAGTAAAAGTCCAGTCAAAGGAAGAAAGAGATGCTTAGAGCATAAAGGCCAGAGAATTTGCCGTGTTTCCCCTGAAAAACACAAACCGCCACAGCCCGAGATTTTCACCGGACAAGATCACAATCATAAAGACTCTGATGTTATGTGTGGAGTGATCTTACCAAACATGGAACCTTGTAGTAAGAGACCTGTTCCAGGAAGAAAACGATGTGAGGATCATAAAGGCATGAGGATCAACGCTTTCCTCTTTCTTCTTAACCAGACAGATCGTGAGAAAACAGTCAAAGATGAGAAATCTGATCCCGAATCGCATACCTACTTAAACAATGAAGAAGCTTTGACTCGCTTCTGTGAAGCTACAACAAAGAATGGCTTACCTTGCACAAGAAGTTCTCCTAAAGGAAGCAAACGGTGTTGGCAACATAAGGAGAAAACTTCCTGCGATAGCTCGCCGGTAAATGTTCATCCGGTGGCCGGAAAACAAGTAACGTGCGGTGTTAAAGTGTGTAATGGTTTGATCTGTGAGCGATCTCCGGTAAAAGGACGTAAAAGATGTGAAGAGCATAAGGGAATGAGAATCAGCCCTTCATGACTTGGTTGAGTTCTCTGTCACCTAACCGGAATTGTTTATAAAACCAGTTTTGTTTGTTTGTTGAACCGATTCTGTACCGGATAACTTATTAAATTATTAAATCTTTCACATTTAAATGTTTTTTTTTACATTATCATTTAAATGTCAAATCAGTGAGATGTTCTCTTTCTACAGTGAAAGATTGGTAAAGAATGTCGGTAGAATCACCACCGTCGATTTTCAGAAGGATGAATCTAATCTAACGGCTAATATTCTGGTCATAAAACCAGTTTCCCGATCAGTAAAACCGACGGCTCCAATTTGTTTTCGATGAATCACGTTAATCACACGCCACGTGGACTATGATTATCTTTTAATATATGGATATTAAAATTTCCACACGATGTAATTAAAAGGCTCGAAGATAGGAAATATACAGGTAGGGGAAGAAATCCGTTTTTGTCGCCACCGTTTTAAGATGCCGCCGGCCGGAGAACTCCGACATCAATCTCCGTCGAAGGATAAACAGTCTACCGAAACTCAATCTGCCGAAGCAACAGCTGCGGCAGCGATTTCCGCGGCAGCTGCGGATGCGGAGGCTGCTGGATTATGGACACAGATCAAGGCGGAAGCTCGCCGTGACGCTGAGGCGGAGCCGGCGTTGGCTAGCTACCTCTACTCGACGATTCTCTCACATTCGTCTCTCGAGCGATCGATCTCGTTCCATTTAGGAAACAAGCTCTGCTCCTCGACGCTTCTCTCCACACTTTTATACGATCTGTTCTTAAACACCTTCACCTCCGATCCGTCTCTGCGCAACGCCACCGTCGCAGATCTGCGCGCTGCTCGTGTTCGTGATCCGGCTTGCATCTCGTTCTCCCATTGCCTCCTCAATTATAAAGGCTTCCTAGCAATTCAGGTGAATCTACATCTTCCGATTTGTTTTCCAGAATTTGCCCAATTTGATTATGATTTGGTTTCTTCAATCTGGTGATTCTGCATCATACGATTTTGTTTCAAGATTTTTGCTCAATTTATTTTGATTCCACGATCTTGTGAATCCGCAATTCTGCATCATACGATTTTTTTTTTTTTTTTGTATAGATTTTTGCTCAACAAATTATGAATATTTTTAGTTAATATGATTCTTCAATCTGGGGAATTCTGTATCATGCGATTGAGTTAGTTTTGATTTGTTGAAAATTCAATCAGGCTCATCGTGTCTCTCACAAGCTATGGACGCAATCGCGGAAGCCATTAGCCTTAGCTCTTCACTCACGAATCTCCGACGTGTTCGCCGTCGACATCCATCCAGCGGCGAAGATCGGAAAAGGTATACTTCTCGACCACGCAACCGGAGTCGTCATCGGAGAAACAGCTGTGATTGGGAACAACGTTTCAATCCTCCACCATGTGACGCTAGGTGGAACTGGAAAAGCTTGTGGAGACAGACATCCGAAGATCGGTGACGGTTGCTTGATCGGAGCTGGAGCGACTATTCTCGGGAACGTGAAGATCGGAGCAGGAGCTAAAGTAGGTGCTGGTTCTGTAGTGCTCATCGACGTGCCGCCTCGAGCGACGGCGGTTGGGAATCCGGCGAGACTCGTGGGAGGAAAAGAGAAACCAACGATTCATGATGAGGAATGTCCCGGAGAATCGATGGATCACACTTCCTTCATCTCGGAATGGTCAGATTACATTATTTAAAGTTACTATCATCATTGTTTCTGTGTTTTGAAAGCGAAAACCTTTCGACTCTGTTCGCTTGTAGAGATGCGAAAAATGTCTGAGTGAGCTTTGTTGGATTTATAACTAAAAAAAAACTATTAGGATGTCCAATACAATAAGAGGTTTAATTTGATCTTATTAGAGATTGAGAGTTCGTCGATTATGTTTGTTAGAATGTCACAACAACAGAACATTTTACATATACAAGGGTCGGCGAAGCAGCACAAAATCATGGATCCTAATGTTATCATTCTTCACCAGGCAAGCATGTTGCAGAAAGAAATGACAAAGAAACAAAGAGAGCAGCCTTTTCATCCTCCCGGTTTCGAATGTTTTAGATGCAATCTTTAGCAGTAACTTATTGAATTATCAGCTGCACTTGAATTGAGTCCTCAAAAAGCCATGTAAGGAAGACATCTTCTTTTGCCTGTGAAAAGTAAAAGGGTCTAGGTTTCAGGTAGTTCTAGTTTGCATCAATCCCGATCACGGGCTTGAAGCTGATTTTGGAAGAAAAATATATTCAAAACGCCATGCTCGAGACCTTGCACGAATGAATTCGTGCTGATGGTCCAAACTCTCATGTCAAGAGAAACAGAAAAAAGGAAAAGAATCAGATGCAGAATGAATTTATTATTGAAGTTGATTACTTATATCTGCAGAGAGTCCATCACAGAACAATTGTTACAATGACACAACTGAACATTTTACACATACATATAAAAAAATGAAATAATAAACAACATATGTGGCTTCGTAACAAAGGGAACTGTTGTGTCTTTATCATGGCTGACTACAAAAGAATGTGTTATATAAGGCTTGGTTGAATCTTTCTTCGTCTTCTTAAATCTCCCTAAGTGTTGTTCTATATCTACAAAAGCCCTAAGATTTCTCCTCAGCAAAACTAGAACCAATGAATCCGTAGGTGCACATACACTTAAGCCGAAACCCGAGTTTTGATAGGCTTGAGCTTTAGTCCCATGCTTTCAGGCGAGAGAAGCTCAGGTGAAATACAAGAAGGGCTAAGAGGACTTCTAGGGCTCTCTGTAAAACAAGATGGTCTGTATAATCCATAACCCATCAAGAAATATTCCATTGGGACCAACATTGCATGTGCTTGCTCCTCTGTTACCATTGAACCACAAGCCTGAACCTGAAATTTCAATACCCCAAAAGTTGATCTCAGTGTGAAACATCCGATGTGAAAACCAAATGTTTTGGTATATGAAGAAAAAAGGCTTAAGGATTTTGTTTTCTCAAACCTCAACCAAAGCACAGTATCCTCTATCCAAATTTGCTGCCATGTGAACAGCTTCTGAGTAGAAAGGTGATTGATCTCCGATGAAGATAAGTGTCCTGCATTTTAGTTTCTTCAGTCCACTAGAGATGTCAGGTCTCCTGCAAGAGCAAATGTTTGGTTTCCGTCAATATTTGACCTTGACGAATGCTGGTTAGATAAGGAAATTAAAGGTGTTTGTTGTATTACCGATCAATAGCACCAAGAAACCGCATAACGTTTACGCTTTGCCTCTCATCAAGCAGCTGAGGACATTCCCAAAAGCGTTAAGGTGTCAATTACTGATATACAGAGAGGTCTATGTATTGATAATCAGGTGAAAAAAAAAAGAGAGCAAAACACCGACTCTTCTGCAAGCTTGTGCTATATCTGACTCTGGAATCTCAATGTTACCACGGACTTCCTGTTGCACGTAGAAGTGATTTTTTTCACAACCGGTTTTACTAAGAGAAGAACTAGGAATGCAACAAGTATAGAGCAATGGTCACTGCAGTTAACACACCTTACTAAAGTATCTCTGAAGCAAAAATTCTTTAACCACTCCACACATTCCATAGAAATACAACAAGTTTGAGATAACCTTGTTGTAGAACCACTCAGACCAAGACGGCGCCTTGCATAACGGTGAGACAAGAATCAAACCGAGAACCCGTTCTCTATGTTTCATCTGAATTTTTTTTAAAAACATAGAACAGATAATAAACACAATGTTTGTCTCAGGAAACGGATTGTGAGAATAGAAATATAAATAGGAACATACCGCGAATAAGGTGAGTATGTAAGCACCTGCAGTCACTCCCATACACATTACAACACCAAGGCTGAACAAAAGCTTATACGTCGTTAGTAATAAAATTTTCAATTACAGAAGAAAAGAGCGCTTTTTGATGCCTCCAACTTCAATAATCCAGACATATGGGCTCAATCATTACCCGAAAAAGTTGAGAACTTCAAGGATCTGATCTGCCAAATCTTCAGCAGAAGGGACTGAATCATTAGGACAAATCGGAGCAGCTCCTAACTGCAAGAACTCTTCGTGAAAATGCAAGAAAACGAGGAAATCATGTGAGTAATCAAGCCAAACAAAGCATAGAGCAAAATAATTACCAAACTAACTAAAAAGAGAAACTAAAATATGGACCTCATGTCCAGGTGGACTGATATGATAAATGCAGAAGTTATGTAGCAGCAATGAAGCTGCTTCAGGGCAGAAGAATAATCCTTGGAAGCATGACATATCTGAAGAAGAAGCAACAAAACAATTAAAAAAATCATCAAAACAGACCAATGATCCTGTAATTCACCCGTATATTAGCGCCAGTAAAGATTCTTTAATCTTACGGTTTAGGGCCAAATCGGGATAAGTAATCAATGCTGGCTTTTCTCGGTCTCCATAGACAATGACAGACACAACACCACACGCAGTTTTAACGCGATGCTCCTGAACACAAGAAACCAGCAAGTTTTAACCAACAGAAAACTAAACTTTTCAACCATACACTATCTCATACCATTGTCATCTCCATATTCTTAAAACATGTGTTTGTTTATTTCAGTAAACAATTTATCTATTTCTCTTTTGTAATTGTATACTAAAGTTAGGAATATGACAACTTACTTTAGAGGGAAAATAATATATACAAACAATAAAGAAAACAAACGAAAATCTGTGTTAGAGCTTTTCCATGTGCAGCTTTCTACTTTAAGGGCAAAAAAAAAAACAAAATCAAAACTTCATCATCATCCAAAGGATGGCCTAATTCTAATCATTGTGAATTTTCTTTATAAAAAGGGAATGACAGTGTTAAAAGAGGAGCTTAGAGATGGAATAAAACGAGTGTTAATGAGATAATAAAGAAGCATTAGTCTTAATAAACAAAGGCTTACTTAAAGGGAGACAAAAACAGCTGGAGTTTTCTTTTTTTTTTTTATAAAATAAATCAAAAGGCAATAAGACAAGAATAAGGAATACAAAATAAGAAGATATCTATGAATACAGAAGATCCCAAGAATAATCCCATCTGGAAAGAATCATAAAAAAGAAGTTTCACAAATCCACAAGCAAAGAATTTCCCAAGAAAAAAAAAGGAGAGGCTTATGAGCCTCTAAAATGTATGAAATAGGCAATCATTTGATTCAGAGGAAGACGAGATTTATTACAAAACAAATGAATCTAACAATGCCTTGTGATGAATAAAAAAAATCCACAAATTTCAATCAGAAAAACTAAGGGAACAAAATGTCGGTTCTTCCCCAATTTCATAAATAGATTGACCCAGACGATTCCTATTAGATTTAAGATAAACCCAGAAACCAAAAAAAAAGTCCAGCTTGATTCGGATCCGATTTCAAGAAACTAGTAAAACCCAATTGCATTCATAAGCGAAGAGAAAATTAAAATTGGAAGATAAAGAATGAACCTTGCCACCAAGATAGATCGTTCCAACGTCGACGGAAACGGAGCCGTTAGACTCCGCCATTGGCAACAGAAGCTCCTCCGTTTCCGCCGTCGCCGTCGCCGTCGTCTTATTACGGCCGGATGGATAACAGAAGCTCTCTTGTTTCTAATTCCTCTCCCTACCTCTAGATGTTTTGGCTTTTCTTAGCTTATATACAAAGCGATTCCTTTGCTTTCTCTCTCCTCCCTCCTCTCTCCTCTCTCCTCTCTCCTAAGACCTCTCTGGAAATAAAAAAACGATTTTTGTTTTTCTTCTTCGTTTACTCTCTCTCTCTCTCTCTTAAAAATTTGCGGTGATTTCTCCATAGACGCCGGTAGTCGTAACATGACACCCGAACGGTCAAAAATATATATATATATATTTTAAATAACAACTTTAATCAAGAAAATAATTTTGACTAATATTAACCAGCTCGAATCTCGCGATAAAAAGAAAAAAACTAAATTGGACTTGAGAGTAAGACCTTCACATTTTAAAAACTGTAACCAAATATTTTATAAGGACAAGTAAGGGAGGTGGGAAAAGTTCATAACCGAAAAATAAACCTAAAGCAAACTAAAATGTTATAGACCGGTTAGCTTTGATTTGTCACATTTTATGTTCGCACATGCATTTCTACATGTATACATACCTAGCTTTGGTTATATTGCTAAAGTTATGATGGTGTGAAGATAAATTGGTTCGATTGAATTGAGTCAAACGAGTTCCAAACATAATTAGCACAAACGGTTAAGAAATTTGTGTTTGATGGTGATGTCAAATTTTCGATTCTGTTACTTACAATTTGTTTAAAATTTGTTTTTAAAACGATATTGTTTTCAAGTCATTTAAAAAAATACACGACGTCTTATATAGTGAGATACATGAGAATTATACGGGTTGTAACTTGAGTTTAGTTTGCGTTTTTTTTTTTTTTGTAAAAGGAGGTTAACTTGCAAAACAAAATATACTGGAATGATTTTTTTTTTCAACTAAAATGTTAATTGAAAAGAAACTTCTAGACGAGTTACCCAATTTAGAGAGACATAGTATATAAAAAAAAAATGTTAAAGAGCAAAAACGAAAAAACGAGCTAAACAGTTTGGTTTACAACTCGAAGAGTGAAAAAAAAAAAATAAAGAAAAGAAGTTAACCATAGGGAACTCTCCAAACTTATCTAGAAGGTTAGAAAAGACATGCCACTCTTCTAGGTTTTGCACCAATGAAACCAGCTATGGATAATTCGTCTCGAATGTATGACAATTTAATCTGTGATTAAGAACAATCTTCAACGTCCACAATAAAGCTTCAATTTCAAAATGGAAATGCGCCAGACTCCTCTAGTGGCATTTAGCCTCCATAAACATTGTCGAATCAGCTCTATGTAGACAAATCTAGCTTAGACCAGAAATAGAGTCTAAAATTTTCAAAATCCATCTATCTTATACACCTTAGAGTGTCTCCATCGAGGGGTTCTTCCTCAATTTCTCTCTATTAAAATAATGAAAAAAATAAAAAATGAGGAAAGAGAAAAAGAATCGATTCTCCTTCCAGAACCCGATTCTAGCAACATTCACATACTTTTTGCCACATGTATTAACTATATTGGTTCTAATATATTTATCAATTAAAATAATTTTTTTAAAAGTGAGAATCTTTTGATGAGATCTCCGAGGGATGGAGATGCTCTTAGACTTTGTCCTTCATTTTTGGCGGGTCTGATGGATGACCTGAACAAGAGGGATTTTTCATAAGAAGCTGTGCATCCTTCCGAGCCCAACATTCACTCATGGTTCATTATATTTGGGCCGATTAGTGGGCCTTGCAATTGTCATGATCGAAGTCACGTGCGGATCATGTGGTGTCTATTTCTCCGTCTGCTATTCTCGCCAAGAGTCATAAAAATACAATAATATAGAGCCCTAAGCTTACTAAGACAATCGCTCTCCGCATTTCTCTATTAGCCCTCCGATTTTTCCCGCCTTTGTCTCACTCTCTTCCCGCCTTTGTCTCACTCTCTTCCCGCCTTAGAAATCCCTCTGCTCACCTGAAAATCCATGGTTCAGAAGCAGCAATCCGCCGCCTGTCCAGGTGCCGAGCCTAAGAAGCGTAGGCGTGTCGGCTTTTCTCCCGCCGGTGAGTCATTTTTGTTCCGATTTCTCTTCTAGTCTCGCGATTGCCACTTGTGTAGCTCCGCTTTTCGTATTTTTCTTTAATCTGGTAATTCCTTTTTTTCTTAGCAGATACTGGTGTGGAGGCCAACGAGTGCATCAAAATTTACCTCGGTGCGTATTGTGTGTGGATCATTTTTGGGGGGTTTTAATTTTCGTACGGAATTAGGGTTACGATTCCTGCTTTCGCCTTTTTGGTGCAATTGGTTGGTCTACTTTCCATGTGTGTAACTTTTGGCTTCTCCGGGAATTTTTTTATCGCAATTTGTATCTGGAATGGCTGTAATATTCGTTGGTAGAACAACATGATATGAATTGTACTGTTAAGTTTGCGATTTAGTCAGTACTCATAATTGCTATCCAAAAGGTAGTTCTTAGTTGTTGAACATGAGTTTCTGTTGATTTATGTAAGTTCAAGCCTTCAAGGTTATCAATGCGTCATAGAAGTATCCTCTGGGGATCTGTATAAAGTTTCTTGGGTTGTTGTTGTGACATAATTTTGACGTCTCTTTTGGTGGTGTTGGTTATTTTATAGTTTCCAGCAAAGAGGAAGTGGGTTCCCCTGAAGTTTCTTGTGTTAATCCAGTTGACTTGAATGATTTCTTTGATGGGGATGGAAAGATATATGGTTACCAAGGTCTCAAGGTAATGTTCTCCCACCATGCGATAATATTGCTCTTTCTTAAATTTCTGGCTTCCATTGCTATGGTTATGTTTTGACATAATCTTGCTGTCAAATTCATTTGTCAGATAAATGTATGGATCAATAGCATCTCATTACATTCATATGCTGATATTACATACCAGAGCACAACCAATGTAAGTGTTGTGTTTATATATGGCTTTTTTAGAATGAATATCTACCTTGGACTTGGAGAATCATTTCCTGTTATCTTTTGTTATTTGTTTCAAGGGAGACAAAGGCATCACGGACCTCAAATCTGCTTTACAGGTATTAATCAACTTCCATGTCTCTTCTTATCGATACCCAACCATTTTTTTGCTCTTTTTGTTTCTTCTGATTGACTACTTCATTCCACCCAGAACATATTTGCTGAGACCATTGTTGATAACAAGGATGAATTTCTGCAAACCTTTTCGACAAAGAGAGATTTTATCAGGTGCACACCTACTGGGATGCTTTCATACTTCCTCAAACTTGTTCATGTATTTTTTAAGGTAGGTTTCTCTTTATAGTCTTTGTGTATAATTATTTAACTTTGTCATTGATTTTTTTAGAAATATGGTCTCAAACGGAGAGGTAATGCATTCCGGAGTGATACATGGAAGCACCATTAATCCTCAAGTGGCTCCTTCAGATCTCCAGGTAGTTTTCGCAATATATGTTTCATATCTTATAGTCTTAGTGGAGTAAATTAGTTTGAGATGCTTTTGTCAGCAGCAAAGCTGCAGATTTGTTTAAGAAAGAACATATAATTGTCGATTTTCTTCAGGTTTTACGGATGGAAATTGGTTCTCCAAATGCTGGACTCCTCTATAGCCGATTGGTTCCCCTTGTTCTTCTTTTTGTCGATGGTAATCACGCACCCACCCACCCTTGCTGTTTTAAGGCATCTTGAGTTTTTAATTTCTCTTGTTAGTCGTAACCAGACGTTGGTCCATTATATCAGGCAGCAACCCGATTGATGTCACTGACCCTGACTGGCATCTATATCTCTTAATTCAAAAGAAAGAGGAAAAAGAGGAGTCTTTGTATCAAATTGTGGGCTTTACTGCAATTTATAAATTCTATCGTTATCCCGACAGGTTACGAATGCGACTCAGCCAGGTATAATATATATACCTGTACTATTCCTTGTTGCAATCTTTTCGATTTGACTGTTATGCGGATTCTTCATTTTGATTCCAGATCTTGGTCCTGCCTTCCTTCCAAGGAAAAGGATTTGGAAGCTATCTCGTGGAGGTAGTAAACAAGGTGGCCATAGCAGAAAACGTTTACGATTTGACAGTGGAAGAGCCATCCGAAAAGTTCCAACACATTCGCACTTACATAGACATAAATCGCTTGCGCGCTTTTGATCCAATCAAACCAGCAATTGATTCAGCCGTTCAGACTCTCACAAAAGGAAAGCTGTCGAAAAAAGCTGAGATACCCCGATTCACTCCGCCTTTGGATGCCATCGAGAAAGTCCGCGAAACTCTGAAGATCAACAAGAAGCAGTTTCTCAAATGCTGGGAGATCTTGATATATCTCGCACTTGATCCTATCGACAAATACATGGAGGATTACACATCGGTCATCACGAACCATGTGAGAACCGACATTCTGGGTAAAGATTTAGAGACTCCCAAGAAACAAGTGGTGGATGTTCCAAGCTCGTTCGAGCCCGAAGCATCGTTTGTGGTTTTCAAGTCTCTCAATGGAGAAGAAGCTAACAGCAATGTTCAAGTTGAAGAAAACAAACCGGATCAAGAGCAGCAGTTAAAGCAATTGGTTGAAGAAAGGATTCGTGAGATCAAGTTGGTTGCTGAGAAAGTCTCTCGGATTTAATCAGAAGCTTTTTGTTGAATGATCAAACCAGAAATCTCAAACTCTGTTATCTTTCAAACGACAATCTATTTGTATTCGTTTTTTAGCGCTATGTTATGAAGGTTGAGTAAACTATTATAGCTCCGCTTTAGCTGTTTAGTCCGGTTAGGATATTATCTGACATCGATACCCGTTAATTTCGGTTCAATTAATACATCGATAATTAGAATATTCTGATCGAATTTTAGAGAAAACCGGAAATCCGGTTAAAGAAACCGATACTCGTCGGACCGGGAAAATTACTTGTCAAGGCAAAAAAAAAACATAAGAAGAACAAATCTTGAAGGTGGGACTCTAGTGCGTCCCCAGAGGAAGAAAGAATTTGTTTCGTGTTCTGTTTGATAAACGATTTTGATTTTGACAGGAGTGAGGCAGAGAGAGAGAGAGATGGATTTGATAGCGGGAGAGAGCTCGAAGAAGGTCTTGAGGAAACATGGATTTAGGTCGCTGAAACTGATGAGTGTGGATATGGAACAGGAACTCGGAAACGAGCCTGAGCCCTTCGGTGCTGACTATGGAAGACTCGACAATGGCCTCGTCTACTACGTTCGCCGAAACTCCAAACCCAGAATGAGAGCCGCTCTAGCTCTCGCCGTTAAAGTCGGGTTGGTCTTCTTTTTCGATTTTGGCCACATTTAGTGTACAGTCTTGGTTTTGATTTGTTGTTACTTGGTGAATTGGGTTTACTCGACCTTGAGTTCGCCCCGCTGAGTTTTTAGGGCTTTTTTCCGTTCTGTATCGAATTGTTGATTTCTTTGTTCATTTCGCTGTGTTGATCCAACTTTGATGTGATTGCTGATTCTGAACGGATTTTTTACAGGCATGAATATGTTCGTTGTATATGAGGATTCTGTATCTACTTTCTTTAATCTTTCTGGTATTTGTCTCATTATACCAAAAATGAGCTAATATTTTTTTTTTTTCAATGATAATATACAGAATCTGGATGAAGTTTTATTGAATCATACGATCTGTTGCTGACACACCTTTTGGTTTATTGGCAGTTCAGTTTTGGAAGAGGAGGATCAGCGTGGAGTTGCTCATATTGTAGAGCATCTTGCATTTAGTGCTACAACGAGATATACAAATCATGATATTGTCAAGTTCTTAGAGAGCATTGGAGCCGAGTTTGGGCCGTGTCAAAACGCAATGACCACAGCGGATGAAACCATATATGAGTTGTTTGTCCCCGTTGATAAGCCTGAATTGCTATCTCAGGCTATTTCCATTTTAGCAGAGTTCAGCTCCGAGGTAATGTCTCCGTGACACTGTTTAATCCTTTTTTTTGTTTTGTCCATAAGAAATCTGTACACGGTTTGTTTAGATTCGAGTGTCAAAGGAAGATTTGGAAAAAGAAAGAGGGGCTGTTATGGAAGAGTACCGAGGGAACCGAAATGCTACTGGACGGATGCAAGATTCGCATTGGCAGTTGATGATGGAAGGTTCAAAGGTCTGTGAGGTCATTTTTTGCAGTTTAAGAGAATTTCAACATGTTCTTAACAGACCTTCATTGCCTGCAGTATGCTGAACGTTTACCTATTGGGTTGGAGAAAGTGATTCGGTCTGTTCCTGCTGCAACTGTTAAGCAATTTTACCATAAGTGGTATCATTTATGCAATATGGCAGTTGTCGCTGTTGGAGATTTTCCAGATACAAAGGTACTACTATTTTATTTTGATGACTGTGATATTACTTTTGTTCTTTGGCTACTCAAGCATTTATTATAACGTTTAACGGTCAGACTTTGTTGGTAATCCTTCCTAACTTCTTTCTAGACTGTAGTTGATCTGATAAAGACACATTTTGAGGATAAAAGATCAAGTAGCGAGCCTCCAGAGATACCAATCTTTCCAGTTCCTTCTCATGAAGAGACACGATTTTCTTGCTTTGTTGAGTCAGAGGCAGCTGGGGTTAGTCAATTTTAACTCTTCAAACTTCTTCCAATATTATCCTGATGTCAACTTCCAAACTTCTAAGCTTCTTTCCTGGTCTTGGCTTGTAGTCTGCAGTAATGATTAGCTATAAGATGCCCGTAAGTGATCTGAAAACGGTGAAAGATTATAGGGATATGCTTGCAGAATCAATGTTTCTACATGCTCTGAACCAGAGACTCTTCAAAATATCTCGTAAAAAGGACCCTCCATTTTTTGCGTGCTCCGTTGCTGCTGATGTTCTGGTGAGCCCATTGAAGGCCTATATAATGAGTTCTTCTTGTAAAGAGAAAGGAACTCTGGCATCCCTAGAGTCTATGCTTCTCGAGGTCTCCTCTCCTTCCCTCTCTTCAAGTCTTTGTCATTTTCTCCTCTCTCCCCTTCATTGGTTCTCTTGTGTTTTAGGTTGCTAGGGTACGCCTTCATGGGTTCTCAGAGCGTGAAATATCTGTTGTTCGAGCTCTCATGATGTCGGAGATTGAATCTGCCTATCTGGAACGTGATCAAGTCCAATCAACTAGCTTGCGGGATGAATATATACAGGTAACGTCTGTGATGAACTTTTTATTGTCCAGATTTCTGTCTTTCCACTCTACCAAAGTCTTGTTTATATGTGTGTTTCATCTTGCAGCATTTCCTTCACAAGGAACCTGTTATTGGGATTGAATACGAGGCGCAACTTCAGAAGACTCTTCTACCCCGTGAGAACATGCATATTCTGCTTATAATGTAGTCTTCTTCAACTTTGATTACGTAACTCGTATAAATTATTTTGGTTCCTTTCTGATGCAGAAATATCAGCTTCAGATGTATCCAAATACTCTGAAAAGTTAAGAACATCATGCGGTTGTGTGATCAAGACAATGGAACCTAGATCTGGTGCAACAATTGATGATATGAGAAATGTTGTCTCAAAGGTTAATAGTCTCGAGGAAGAAAAGATGATTGCTCCGTGGGACGAAGAGAAAATTCCAGAAGAAGTTGTCAATGAGAAACCAACTCCAGGGTAAAGTTTTGAATTATAATTATAGGGTTGCTGACAAGGAATTCCCAAGATCACCCAAACTTAATAGCTTCTTCACTTTTGGATTTTGGCTTTAGTTTTCGGAGATTCTCTGGGCATCAAATATAGGTCCTATAAATTTAATGCCTTTGTGCTATTATCTATTTCTTAGAGAAGCTGACCAGTTAGGAAGATTAATCTGAAGAATCTTGAGAAGATGTCATCTCTAAGTTGTTTACTAAACTAAATGGCTCTTTTGTTAAAAATTAAGTAAACAGAGCTCAGTGACGTGCGTGTATTTTTCATTTCTTAAATCTCATTCTCCACTAATGTTCAATGAAGGGACATTATTCACCAGCTTGAATATCCAGAAGTTGGGGTTACAGAATTGACATTATCAAATGGAATGCAAGTTTGCTACAAGTCCACGGACTTCTTGGACGATCAGGTGCAGTATTTACTGAGAGCTACAATAATTTGGAATTATCCATGTGTGGTTTATATGTCTATGCATAGTTGGCAATGGGTTAAGCTCTGAGCTTCTTTCTTATACTTAGTGTCCCGTAATTTTATGATTGCCCTTTGTTTTTTTCCCGTTACAGGTTCTATTTACAGGGTTCTCATATGGAGGACTATCTGAACTCCCTGAGAGTGATTACATTTCATGTTCGATGGGATCAACGATTGCTGGTGAAATTGGTATGTTTGGTTATAAGCCATCAGTGCTTATGGATATGCTTGCTGGTAAGAGAGTTGAAGTTAGCGCAAGACTCGGGCCGTATATGAGAACGTTTTCTTGTGATTGTTCACCCACGGACCTTGAAACTGCTTTACAGGTTTGCCTTCTTCCTCCTGTACATAAATGTTTGTGTTCTAAGTTTTTTCCAGGTTGATCTCAGGCTTTTAACTTACATATTTGGCTGAAAGATAGCAGTAGGCTTCATTAACCATAACCTCTCTGATTTGCACTTCAATGTATTGTATTAACTTTGCTTACATCTGAATGGTGGAAACTGTATGTATTGACAAACATAACCGTGCGCATCCATAAACTGTTGTGCACTCTTTCTTCTTTTCCTCTAATAACGTTTGACTCTCTTTGGATTGAACTGGCATTATCTTGGCCTTAGAGCTTAACAATTAATACTTCTTTTCAGCTTGTTTATCAACTCTTTACTACAAACGTGATGCCACAAGAAGAAGAGGTTGGAATAGTGATGCAAATGGCAGAAGAAGCAGTCCGTGCTCGAGAAAGAGACCCTTACACTGTCTTTGCCAACAGAGTAAAGGAACTTAATTATGGAAATTCTTATTTCTTTAGGGTATGATATCTTCTATTTTCAAAATGACTTATTATTTTTTGGTGAACGCCCAGCTGTTTCTAACCCCTAGTCTCTGGCTCTCTGATGTGTAGCCAATTCGAATAAGTGAACTCAGAAAAGTTGACCCGCTGAAGGCTTGCGAATACTTCAACAGTTGCTTTAGGGATCCATCAACTTTCACAGTTGTGATTGTAGGGAACCTGGACCCTACTATCGCGGTTCCTCTAATTCTTCAGTATTTGGTAAGTTGCATCACATCACTGGATATACAAGAAAGTAAGCTCGGAATTCACTGTATTCTTGTGTTCCCCTCCATGCAGGGTGGAATACCTAAACCTCCTCAACCAGTTCTCAATTTTAACCGTGATGACCTGAAGGGCTTACCATTCACTTTCCCTACGAAGATAACTAGGTAAGCTGTATACTGATCTTGTCATTAACTAGTTCAACAGCATAGTATATCTTATTTTAGCTCAGTATCGCCCTGATTACAAGTTTTCAGAATTCTGATAGAAATGTTCATACATCGACCAAACAGAGACGATGATACTGTGTAATTCCCTTGATAATTACATATTGACTTTAAATGTGCAAATATCACAGAGAATTTGTACGAAGTCCCATGGTGGAAGCCCAGTGTTCAGTCCAGTTATGCTTTCCGGTGCAATTAACAAATGGAACAATGGTAAGTGACTCTACTGCATCATCTGAACCGCAACCCACGTTGATTACACTGATGGTATTGTCTTCTTGTCTTTACTAAGAAGATGTCTAAATGCATTTGCCTCATACCACTAATTTTGATGATAGATCGAAGAAATCCACTGTATCGGCTTTTTAGGCAAACTCCTAGAGACCAAGATAATCCAGTTTCTCAGGTTCACGCATGGGCAGGTATATTCTGCTCTTCATGTCAGTTTTCTATGATGACCACACCAAACCTTCAGTGACTTAACTTTCCTATTAAGCAGATATATTCTGCTGAAGTCTCGGTGTTTCTTGGCGGGAATAAACCTTCTAGAACTGCAGATTTGCGTGGTGACATCAGTGTAAATTTTTCCTGTGATCCGGAAATCTCCTCTAAACTGGTATGTCCATTGTTCTCACACGATACATAAAACGTTTTCTCTATATCTTTGGCTGCCTTTTGGTCACCAAAGCCACCTCTTTGTCTTTCAGGTTGATTTAGCTTTGGAAGAAATTGTGCGGCTTCAAGAGGAAGGTCCTTCACAGGAAGACATTTCAGCCATCCTTGAAATCGAACAAAGAGCTCACGAGAACGGCCTGCAGGTTTTTTTTTTTTTGGCCCTATATAATTTACAGTTACAAATCATCACAGCCAAAAAACCTTATTTTGATACTAAAACAAAACGGTTTTTTTGTTCTGTCGTGTTCAGGAAAACTATTACTGGTTAGACAGGATTCTACGTGGATATCAGTCTAGGGTCTACGCTGGCGATTTGGGCGCCTCTTGCAAGGTCAGTTAAAAAGAAAAACCTTTTATTTTGTCAATACTTTCGATTGTTCATAAACAGTCTTGTGAAAAGGAAAGAAAATTCTCTGTGGTGGTTAGATTCTAGAAGAAGGTCGTATCCGAATGAGAGAGTCCCTTGCTCCACAAACAGCGCAAGCTGCATTACAGAGAATTCTTCCTCACCCTTGCAAGAAGCAGTACACTGCCGTGATTCTCATGCCTCAGAGATCACGTTTTGGATTTCTTTCCTCTATCTTTGTTTCTCGGCAGGAGACCCGCTACATCCGCGACACCAAGGTCAGTCTTCTTCTGTTCTTTGTGTTGTCTACGTAAATGTAACCAATCAATCTCTGATATATGAATTGTGTCTCTGTTCTTGTTTACCAGATTTTGGCGGGCATTGCTGGTCTAGCTGTTCTTGTTTTTAGCATCTGGAGATATTCTCGCAAGTAGAAGTCTGAGCTCTCCTTCTTTTTGTCTTTTTTAACTCCAAAATTTCAGAGATTTTAAATGCATAACCTCAGCATTTATTATGTAAGTTCTCATATATTTTTTTACAAGAAATTTAGAAACACAATCTTATTTGTTTGCTACAATTTATTATGCGCCATGACGGCATAATTTTTAAACTTTTGGTCTATACATTGAGGCAGGAATAAGCTAAAGCCTTCTCTTCAGCGAGCTCTCTCGCAGAATCATCCATTTTCTCCCTCGAAAACTCGTCTATACCGAGTCCTTGCACGATCTGCCAACTCCCTTTCGCACAGATAACCGGAAACGAGTAAACCAAACCGGGTGGTATACCGTAAGAGCCATCAGAGCAAACCCCCATAGAAACCCAATTCCCTTTAGGGGTTCCAAGAACCCAATCACGAATATGGTCACAAGCCGCGCTAGCAGCGGATAAAGCACTCGATTGTTTCCGTGCTTTTAAAATCGCTGCACCGCGTTGCTGAACTTGTGTAATGAACTCGTTCTTCAGCCATTGATGATCAGCGACAAGTTCTTTCACCGGTTGATCTCCGGTTTTTGTAGAGACCGTTGCATGGTTGGTGTCTGGATATTGAGTTGCAGAATGGTTCCCCCATATGATCACGTTCTTCACGCTGCTCACGGGAACACTTAGCTTATCCGCAAGCCGAGCTTGAGCTCGGTTCTGATCGAGGCGTGTCAGGCAAGTGATGTTTTCTTCCGGGATTGACGGCGCAAACTCTTTTAAGACCAGAGCATTTGTGTTTGCAGGATTTGCTACCACAAGAACCTTACAATCATCTGATGCATATCGCTCTAAAGCTGAAGCTTGAGCTTTGTATATCATCACATTTTTCGACATCACATCTTTTCTTTCCATGCCCTCTTTTCTTGGGAACCCGCCGATCATTATGGCGATATTCACATCTTTACAAGCTTCGACAACATCTGTTGTTGCTATTATGCCTTTGAGAAGAGGGAAGGCTGAATCTTGAAGCTCCATTTTCACAGCTTCTAGTGCTTTTGAAGCTGGTTCTATATCAAGCAAATGAAGAATCATGGGTTGATCTGGACCTAGCATAATACCTCTTGCAATCATTGGAGCAATTGCATATCCTATGTTTCCTGTTCAATAATCACTCATTATTAATTAATTCATATTCCAACCGATTGCATTAAGCAGAACCGAAATGAGACTGAATTACAATTAGTTAATCAAACTGTAAATCGGATTATTTACTCCGAAAAAAAAAACAATTTAAAAAGCAAAAAGACATACAGTTAGTACTTGGTTGAGTTTACCTGCAGCACCAGTAACCAGAATCCTTATAGGGTCTCTCTCAATATTTAACAAATTGCACATGTATACTATCATTTTCCATGACAAAGCAACACAAAACAATAGAACCAAAGTTTTCTGAATCACAAAAGTATAATCAATTTCTCCTCCAACTAACTCCATTTTTTTTCCAGAAGTAAAATATAATCAAGCAACGAATGGGTGTTCATGTTTTCCAAAGTTTAATTTATAGAAGCTAAAAAAAGCCAAGAAGACAAAAGGAATCTATTTGAAAGCTTCTAGGAGGACATAACCTGATACTTACAAAACTTCGTCTTACAAAATTCTAAGTCATTCAACAAAGACAAGGAATCCATGCAAAGAAACGTCGCGGAATAAAGATCCTCAAACTCTTATAATGGGAAATTTATTCTTTCTGGATGGATAATCCGGTTTGCGTTTTGGTTTTTGGCTCGGTTTAATCGGCTTCTAGTTTATTGGTTTTATAAAAACTGAAATCGAACAAAATTATTTGTGATTTGGTTTGGTTTGGTTTCGGTTATGTTGAATAAAATTCTGGTTCGATTTTTTGTTTGGATTCGATTCGGTTTTAGTAGAAAATTAATAACTTATAATCAAATAATGATTTTATGTATTTGTTTTATAGTTAAAAGTTTTGGTTTATTCAGTTCACTTCGGTTTTTCAATTTCAAACTAATTGGTTTATAAACATATTTCGGTTCCAGTTCGGTTTAGTTTTTCGGTTACCCCTCAATTTCCTACTACGATTGGGGTATATTGGGCCTTTAATGGGCTCGGGAAAAAAAATCCGAAGGCGTAAAAGTGTAATGCCTAGGATAATGGCACAAGCGAATGGGCCATTAAAGCCCAAGAAAAGAATCTAGGGTTTATTCAGTGTCGCATATATATGCTTACTTCTCCTCCGTCGTCGCCTTTCTGTCTCTCGACGTTCTTCGAGCCGAAGGTACTCTCGTTCTCTCTCTAGTTGAATTCTTCAGCCGAAGGTACTCTCGTTCTCTCTCTAGTTCAATTCTTCATCTTTTGATCGTAATGATCTAGCGGATCTGTTTAATTTCCGATAAGAGAATCTGTTTGTAAGTGATCTTGGTTTATGGATAATTGCAGGTAAGAGATTGAACAAGTACATCACAGACAAAGAGAAGATGTCTGAGAAAAAGGGAAGGAAGGAGGAAGTGGTGACCAGAGAGTACACCATCAACCTCCACAGACGCCTTCACAGCTGGTGAGCTTTCCAAACCCTAATTTCTCCTGTCGCTGATGTTAGAACAGATGCAGTTTACTCTTTGTGTTCATGTTTTAGCTGCTTGATGGATTAGTTTCATATGTTTGTGCCCTATTATAGTATTAAGCTTATTCGATTAGTCTCAAGTTCATCTTTTTAAAATGTAGTCAGGCCTTTAAGCCAGAAAACGAGATGATTCTATTGTTAATGAAGGATCACATTCGATGTAATCAATACTGGTTTTGGCTTGGTTTTTCTGTTTTTGGGTTTCTTAAAGTATGTAATATAAAACCAATACTGAATCTTGTTTGCTTCGGATTCAATTTGTCAACTTATAAACTTAAAATGAAAGGATTTTACTTCATTTTAAGAACATCAATACAGTTTTTATTGAATTAGGATTAGGTTTGCTTGTGAAACTGGTTCATCGAATTAAGAATCAGGTTTGGTTTTATGAGATTTAAGGTTCACTACTAATACAGAATGAACTTGTAACAGCACCTTTAAGAAGAAGGCACCAAATGCCATCAAGGAGATCAGGAAGTTTGCAGAGAAAGCAATGGGGACAAAGGACGTTAGGGTGGACGTGAAATTGAACAAGCAAATATGGAGCAGAGGAATCAGAGGTCCTCCAAGGAGGATTAGGGTTCGTGTTGCACGCAAGAGAAACGACGACGAAGACGCAAAGGAAGAGTTTTTCTCACTTGTCACCGTTGCTGAAATCCCTGCAGAAGGACTCAGTGGACTTGGCACAAAGGTCATCGAAGAGGAGGATTGAGAAGGGACTAGTCTGTCACTAAGACAAGTTTTGGAGTTTTTATTTTATTTTCTTGTTTTGAATCAAGTCTTCTTCACCTTTCACTTGTTTCTTTGTAGTGTGACTTGGATTGCTTATGCAGTTTATTGGAGAGACCCATTTTCTTCTTGATGAAGACCTTAAGATGAATCTTGTTATGCTCTTATCATCTCGAATCTTTGCCTCTTAATCGTTGATTCTCACAAATTACACAGATGGATCTAAATTCTAAACATGAGCAAGCTGAATCTGAGTTTCCTATTTGTTATTCTTAGAGGGCTTAGGTAGTTATGAACACATTTCTAGTTGAGGAACAAATGAAAACAATTTATTACTTCATTTTAAGACAGCAAAAGAGTAACGTCGACAGCAGGATTCGAACCTGCGCGGGCAAAGCCCAATTGATTTCGAGTCAATCTCCTTAACCACTCGGACATATCGACTTCTGTCATATACTTTCAACATTAAGATTATATTAATAAATTATATGCTTGTAAATGTTAGCCCACTAAATAGTTTCAATCTGGGCTTCTTCTGTGTACGGCCCACGATTCGGTAAAGCGCAATCAACAATACCACAAACCGTCCGGTTTTGTGGTATGATTAAGTATTTCACATCGTCCGGTTTGTAGTAAAATTCCATATTCATATTTTCGCATAACTGTCAGAACTTGGTACTCCGCATAACCGAACAAACCATATGTCGATAAAATCAAAAGTCAAAATCCATTTCATTCATTTAACCAACGTAAACGTTCAAAGTAAACTCAAACCAAATCGGTTCTCAAAACAAGACCAGCTATTGTTTGTAATTTTGGTATAAGAGGGAATCAAAGATCAGCTTTTCCAGGATAACGAGGGAAAGGAATGACATCTCGGATGTTATCGATGCCTGTAGCAAACAGAACCATACGCTCGAAGCCAAGTCCGAATCCACAATGCTTCACTGTTCCATAACGACGCAAGTCAATGTACCACTCGTATGGCTCAATTGGCAGACCCATCTCCTCGATCCTATTCAGAAAAAAACCCAATTAAAGACCACATTTTGCTTCATAAACGATCTCAAAAGAACAAAATTGATATGAGTTAAATCAATCGGTTTCACTTTCACGAACCTTTCCCTGATCACGTCATACCGTTCTTCCCTTTGGCTTCCACCAATGAGTTCTCCAACCTAATTTGACAGAGAAAAAATATAACAAAAGACGCCAATGATGTGTTTTCTTCTTTGATGAAAGAAGGAAAAAGGAGTCGACTTTTCAGACTGTGTTATGCGAAGATGATGAGCTTAGTTACCTTTGGAACGAGAACATCCATGGCAGCCACTGTCTTTTTATCATCGTTAAGTCTCATGTAAAAAGCTTTGATTCCTTTCGGGTAGTTATAGACAATAAGGGGCTTTTGAAACATGACCTCTGTCAAGTATCTGTAATTGCAAGATAAGAGACAACATTATAAACTATTTCTTGCAAGTGTTTAAGTTGAGAAATAGTTTTAAGGATTATAAAAAAAATAACCTTTCATGCTCAGATGCTAAATCGATTCCCCACTCCACTGGGTTCTCAAATTTCTTTCCTTTAGCCACAGCTTCCTCAAGTAGTTTTATTGCTTCGGTGTATGTTACACGCCCAAACGGAGTTGAGGCAACCAATTTTAGCCTGTCAATGCATCCCTTGTCGAAATTCTTGGCCATAAGTTCCATGTCATCGTAACATTTTTCAAGCAACCACTTGCACATGTATTTCACATATGCCTCTGCACAGTTCATATCGTCCTACACAAAATTTTAAACCCAGTTTATAAGATACTCCAGCTATATTGCGATAAAGAGGAGACCAAAGAAAATCAAATGTTTTAGTACCTCTAGATCTGCAAAAGCTATTTCCGGCTCAACCATCCAGAATTCAGCAAGATGCCTTGAGGTGTGAGAGTTCTCTGCGCGGAAAGTCGGGCCAAATGTATACACGCTGCTAAGAGCACAAGCATACGTCTCCACTTGTAACTGACCAGAAACTGTCAAGAAAGCTTGACGACCAAAGAAATCTTGGGAGTAATCAATTTTTCCATCTATTTTAGGTAATCCAGGCACAAGCCTTGACCTCGCTTCAACCCTAGCGAAATTCTCCTTTGCTTCAGTGAGTTCAGCAACGGCAGCAGTGATCTCTCCCTTGCTTGCTTTGGCAGCTTTCAGTTGCGCTACAACTTCACCTCTCTCCCTGACAATGAGCCTGGCAGCTTCAAAGTCAGCCTCAGTAGGTGGAGGGTTCTCAATGAGATCCCTCTCCCTTTTCTCAGTTTCATTGATCAAGGTTGTTACTTGGAACATTTCACCAGCACCTTCGCAATCACTTGTTGTGATGATAGGAGTGTGAATGTAAAGGAAACTATGTTCTTGAAAGAAACAGTGGGTCGCAAAAGCAAGGGCATTGCGGATTCTTGCAATTGCTGAGATCTGAATCACACACAAATATAACAATAATCAGACTCCAAAACCTCTGTAGTCAAACCCTTAAGAAAGAGAGCCTGCGAAACAACTTCCGACTAAAGTCTCTAAAGAATCTGTTACTGAGCTGGGAATCAAATGGGCGAAAACAAGAATGAAGAAACTATACATATCAAATTTTCTATGATTGGCTCAAACCCAGGAACAGTTAAAACCAGTTCAATGAATCTCAGGGAAAAAAAATAGGAAGTTTTACCGAGTTGGTTCTAGAACGAAGATGAAGCACATCTCTCAAAAACTCGAGAGTCAGCTTCGTCTTAGGAAGCGGGTACTTAGTCGAATCCACCGTTCCCACATGAATCACCTCCTCGACGCTAAGCTCAATCTTCTGCTTCGTACCTTTACCTTCCGGCGGGATCTTCAAACTTCCACCAACAGTCACACAAGTTCCCGTCGCAATCAACTTTGAGAGATCTGATACAGAAGCGTCCACCATAACCTGAAGGTTCGCTGGGCAGGATCCATCATTCACCTCAAGGAAAGCGAAAGTCCCTCTTCCTTGCTCCCTTCCCGTTTTAACCCACCCGCCGATTCGTACCTTCTGCCCGGCAAGTCCAGCTCCGCCGTCGGGTCGACCCAAAATCGATCGAATGAGGACCCGATTCGAAAATTGTTCTTTTTCCACCGTCGAAGACAAGGATTCCAAAGAGACGGCGGCTAATTGATCTGCCGGCGGCGAAATCTCATCACCCATTGTTCGTAATTTCGAAATCTGAAACTCTTGAGTCTCTGAGAAGTGATGAATATGGGGGCGTTGGAGATAAAACCCTAGAACGTTATTGGATGTATGAGAAGTGAGAATAACCGTTGGATCTTTTGCTTTTTAATATATGCAGTTGGATTTTGAGGATTCCTGAGGGGTAAAAATGGAAACTGATAAATAAAGATTCCAACGAAGAAGACGGAATCTAAATTTAATTCGTATCTATCATAATTAATTTGTTTCATGAGAATCACATTAGATTATTATTGGAAGAATATTGCAATTTATTTATGGAATAAAAAGAGCAGACGAAATTTATTCAAAACGTTCTTTTATAGAAACTGCGGTTATTACAAAAGTTGTATTCTTGGATTAAGTTTCAACAAAACAAAGATTATTTTTGCTTTTCTCAAAAATCTTGGTTGTATTATGCGAATGAGATATAGACCCTAGATCTTCCAAAAATTGATAAAAAGAAATACCCAATAGATTGGCAAACTTGTGTTTCTTATGGGCTTTATAGGCCCAATAGAAATTACATAGTATGGGTCCATATTTATAACCTCACATATATAAAAGAGCTTTTAATATGTGCTTACATAAGGCCCAATAAATTTTGTTTGTCAGCTATAAATACATATCATCAGCTCGAAAACCCTAACTCTGCGATTACACTCTCTTTTATCAGCTTCTAGCAGCCGTCGGAAGAAGAAAAAAAAGGAGAGAAGCCAATCCGCCATGGGTAATCCTCAGAGCTTCCAGATTTTTTAATTGAATATCCACTTTTATAGCCAATCGAATCGTTTGATTTTGGTAAGATATTTGTTATACGTTTGGCTCTAAAACTGTTAACGGTGAGGTGTTTGTTGATTTCAGGGAAAGTTCACGGATCTTTGGCTCGTGCCGGGAAGGTCAGAGGGCAAACACCGAAGGTGGCGAAGCAAGATAAGAAGAAGAAACCCAGAGGACGTGCTCATAAGCGTATGCAGCACAATCGCCGTTTCGTCACCGCTGGTATTTTCTCCTATCCTTGATCCACGAGAATAAGAATTTAGATACCGCGTTGATTTGTTTACGCCTTTTTGAGAAAATCGAATCTCTTACATTGTTGCCAAGTGAATTGTTATAGGAATTGTGAGTTCTCGAAATTGGATGTATTAGGAACAATCGACAGATTTACTCTATG
Source organism: Kernera saxatilis (assembly GCA_900406395.1). Classification (NCBI taxonomy): domain Eukaryota; kingdom Viridiplantae; phylum Streptophyta; class Magnoliopsida; order Brassicales; family Brassicaceae; genus Kernera; species Kernera saxatilis. The sequence continues at coordinate 13,180 of OVAY01000740.1, read as the reverse complement.
ATTACACTTTAGGAATTGTGATTAGTGTGTATGGTAGTTAAGGTCTCTGTTCCTTCTCCTCCCTGTTTAAAGTTGTGATTTTTGCAATCAAATCAACATAATTTCATGTCTCGAATGTTTATTTACACTGCTTGTACAGAATATTGATTAATGTGCTATTTCTGCAGTTGTTGGTTTTGGTAAAAAGAGAGGACCCAACTCTTCCGAGAAGTAGAAGATAGAGATGCGAGAAGAAGATGCTTTTGCGAAGCTTTCTCAAGGCTATTTTGTAACTTTGGGAAACCATTCGTCTGCAGTTGTTGGTTGTTTTTAGTCTGTTTTTCTGTTCCCAAACTTGATATGTTTTGATTCTATGCTATGATATGAAATACGACTTTACACATCTGATTTTGATTCTCAAAATCAATCACATATCCTTTAGGACTTGGTTTTCATTTTTTTTTTTTTGAATCCTTGAAACCAAATAACCTATTAAAGATTTTGCGAATACATGATTCTTTTATATGGAATGACTTTGACTTCTGAAGCTTGTACCAATGAAATGTATGGGAGTCTAACACGAGACTTTGACAGCTTCAAAGTTCATCATGAAAGCCACTTGCTGAAGCAGAACCTATAGAAGCTTTGTCTTTGAGGTACCGTACGGCCATTGACGCATGGATTGCAGCACCGTAAGGAAGCACATCCTCGTTGACTCTATAGAGCGATGAATGAGCCGACGCATAACCTTTGGTCTCATCTTGCATTCCCAGGAAGGAGAAATGGCCCGGGATTGCTTCTGCAAAGTAGGAGAAGTCTTCTCCTCCCATAACAGGCGATGCTTCCACAAAAGATTCATCACCCAACAAATCTATGACCATGTTCTTGAACTGCTTGTATAAGTCTCTGTCGTTCACAGTTGGTGGCAGCGGTTCTTTATCGTTTGGTGTTAGATTCACGGATGCATTGCACTGGTGAACTGTTGCTTGCTTGGTAATAACCTAGAATCAAAAGATGAAACCGGGGTTTAGTTTAGGGGAAGAAGCAGCAATGATTAACCGGCAAATCTGAAAAGGTGCAATCTAGAATCACCTCACCTCTTTGATTCTTTGTTGAAGCTGAGTAAAACCGGTAAAAGCTCGGAGAGTTCCTCCTATGGTGACTGAATCAGGGATTACATTGAAGGCATTGCCTCCGTGAACCTTAGAAACTGTAACCACCTGCAGAAGCAATCCAAATGATTTTGAGTTAGAAGAAAAGCCAAGGCCAGGTATATGAGCTCTAAGGACAATAAGAAAGGAACCTTTGAATCCAAAGGGTCGGTTTCACGTGAAACCAGGTGTTGAAGACTGAGGACGATACTTGAAGCTGCAACAACTGGATCTACTGTATGTTGCGGGATGGCAGCATGACCTCCTTTCCCGGTTATTACGGCCTCGAAGAAACCAGATCCAGCCAGCATGGAACCTGCCCGTGAAGCAGCTTTGCCAAAGGGAAACCTGTTGGAAAGATGTATCCCGAAAATGGCTTCAACGTTCTTCAACGCTCCTTCTTCTATCATCTTCTTCGCCCCAGCCAAACCTTCTTCAGCTGGCTGGAAGATAAGCACCACAGTTCCCTAACAAAAACAAAGAAACGATTGGTGTCTATATATGTCTTAGTCTTAGGTTAGTGTTGCTGATGAAAGCAAAAGGTCAATGCAGAAAATGCATAGAACCTTCAAATCGTGGCGACGTTGTTGAAGCATCTTTGCAGCACCAAGAAGCATAGCGACATGACCATCGTGTCCACAAGCGTGCATTTTACCAGGAACTTTGCTCTTGTGCTCCCACTCCACAGCTTCCTGGAAATTCGAAATCAATCAAAATCTGTTATAACTTTCATTCAAATGCTATCATAGTTGTACTGGAGTTGGTATAATCAGTTCAAATCAAATTCGATCAAGTTTCATTCTAATAGACCTGAAAACTCTCGAATCGATACACTTGTAGGAGAATTCTGGGAATATGAACCACGAAACATCACTTTTCCCGATAAATTGATTTTTGAATTTCTTATTTTCCTGAACCAAATCAAATAAAATTTCCGGAAATGGTGCTACACCTGCATAACCAACGCATCCATATCAGCTCTCAGCGCGACGAACGGCGGTTCTCCGGCGCCGATATAACCGATAACGCCGGTGATAGCGACCGGATACCTGTACTTAATTCCGATGAGGTCCAGCTCTGATCTAATGAGTTTACTGGTCTCGAATTCCTCGTAACCCAGCTCCGGATTCTCGTGGATTTTCCTTCTGATCCTCACCATCCAATCGAACACCTCCGGACTCTTTGCGAACTCGAGGAACTTCATCGAGGTTTGAGACACATCGCCGGCGATCCATGCAGATTCCGATGAAACACGAAGTAGAAGGAGAAGTTGGAAAGTCAAACTGCAGAGCAAAAAGTTGTGTAGACCCATCGCTTATTGAATTTTCGATAATGCTTTCGTGAAGCTTTTCAAGGCTACTTTGTTCTTCGTTTGTTTTTTAATCCTGATTTTGGTTCTGAAATTAAACACAACAGTCAAAAAAAAAAATAATAATAATAATAACCTGACAAGGATTTTGCGAGTAATATGATTCTACTCTACGGAATGACTTCAACTTTTGAAAACTATACCAATTAAGTATGTACGGAATGACTTTATTTAACTTCCGAAATTTGTGCCAAATTAAGTAAGCAATTTGTAAAACCAGACTTGACGGCTTCAAAGTTCGTCATGTAAGCCTCTGCGTGAGTCGGAACCTTTAGATGCCTTGTCTTTGAGGTAACGTACGGCCATTGAAGCATGGATTGCAGCACCGTACGGAAACACATCCTCGTTGATTCTATAGAGCGGTGAATGAGACGACGCGTAACCTTTGGTCTCATCTTGCATTCCCAGGAGGGAGAAATGGCCCGGGATTGCTTCTGCAAAGTATGAGAAGTCCTCGGCTCCCATAACCGGAGCTGCTTCCACAACACCTTCTTCACCCAACAAATCTCTGACCACGTTCTTGAACTGCTTGTATAAGTCCATGTCGTTCACTGTTGGTGGGAACGGTACTCTGCCGTTTGGTGTTAGATTCACGGACGCATTGCATCGGTGAACGGTTGCTTGCTTGGTAATAACCTAGGATCAAAAGTTGAAACCGGATTTTGATTTGATTGATTCTATGGAAAGGCAATGCTACTGGATAATCTAAAAGGCGCAATCTTGGATCGCATCACCTCTATGATTCTCTGTTGAAGTTGAGTAAACCCGGTAAAGGCTCGGAGTGTTCCTCCTATGGTGACTGAATCAGGGATGACGTTGAATGCATTGCCTCCCTGAACCTTAGAAACTGTAATCACCTGCAGAAGAAACCCGAGTGAGTTCTAGAAAGCCAAGACCAGATCGGAGATCAAAGAGTAATAATGAAACCTTTGAATCCAAAGGGTCGGTCTCACGCGAAACCAGGTGTTGAAGACTGAGAACGATGCTTGAGGCTGCAACCACAGGGTCTATTGTATGCTGCGGGATGGCAGCATGGCCTCCTTTCCCAGTGATTACAGCCTCGAAGACTCCAGCTGCAGCCAGCATGGAACCTGCACGTGAAGCGGCTTTGCCAAAGGGAATCCGGTTGGTAAGATGAATCCCGAAAATGGCTTCGACGTGCTCCAAAGCTCCTTCTTCTATCATCTTCTTCGCTCCAGCCAAACCTTCCTCAGCTGGCTGAAAGATAAGCACCACAGTTCCCTAACAAAAACAATGAAAGGATTGTGTATATATGTCTCAGGTTAGTGTTGCTGATGAAAGCAAAAGGCCAATGCAGAAAATGAATGGAACCTGCAAGTCGTGACGATGTTGTTGAAGCATCTTTGCAGCACCAAGAAGCATAGCGACATGACCATCGTGTCCACAAGCGTGCATTTTACCAGGAACTTTGCTCTTGTGCTCCCACTCCACAGCTTCCTGAAGTCGAGGATCAATTTAAATATCTTATCATCTTCCATTCAATCAGGCAATCACTGAATCAAATTCGACCAAGTTTCATACTAACAGACCTAAGATCATACACTTATAGGAGAATTCTGGAAATATGAACCACGAGAGACATCACATTTCGCCACGAAATGATATTCGAAACTCTTGTTTTTCCTGAATCAATCAAAAGGAATTTCCGAAATGATACTACACCTGGATAACCAACGCATCCATATCAGCTCTCAGCGCGACGAACGGCGGTTCTCCGGTGCCGATATAACCGATAACGCCGGTGATAGCGACCGGATGCCTGTACTTAACTCCGATGAGGTCCAGCTCCGACCTAATGAGTTTACTGGTCTCGAATTCCTCGTAGCCCAGCTCAGGATTCTCGTGGATTTTTCTTCTGATCCTCACCATCCAATCGAAAACCTCCGGACTCTTCGCGAACTCGAGGAACTTCGTCTGGATTTGAGACACATCGCCGGTGCTCCATGAAGATTCCGATGAAACACGAAGTAGAAGGAGAAGTTGGAAAGTCAAACTGCAGAGCAAAAAGTTGTTGAGAGCCATGGGAGGAAGAAGACAAGGAATCTCTGATTCAACGGATGCGCCAGTCAATAGTACATTGATGAGACTGAAACGACTTCCACAAAGCCCGATTCTTAATGGGCCACATATTATGATTTAGGTCCATTAACATAACTCGAACAGGTTATGCGCAGCTATAAAAGAGATGACTACCAAATATGTTTTGAGATCTCCATTAATTAATGATGGGATTGTTTGTTCGTTTGTGTTGGTGACACTATCAACAAATGCACTTAACCTTTCTACTTTCGATCCAAAGTAAAGGTAAGCTATGACAATTTCTCCAATTTAAGCATCGTTTAAGATTAATCTTCTATGATAAACAAACTATATACTTAGTTAATGCGTAATATTAGGGGGTAAATTTATATATTTGGTCTATCAAATATAGTTTTTTAGGGATAGTTTGAAGGGAAAGCAAAAAATTGAAAAAACAAACCAAATAGAACAAAACAAAAATAAAACTAGATTGCACATCTTTGTTTAAATAATATCTTATGATTTATTTATCTCTTCAGCTATATAACATCACAATAATTTATCAAACAAAAAATATATATAACATCACAGTAAATACTATTCAAAGCATCATCAATCTAAATAATTAATTAAAGATTGTGATCTAAATATGATGCTGGTCTCGTTAGACTTAATCCGCTACATTTTTTTTCGAAGAATTCGAACCTTAAATGGCCGTTTAAAACTTCAACTAATTTTGGATAACCACTAGTGTAAAAAGAATTATAAAATACCAAATCTGTTTAGCAAACCTTTAAACAAATGGTTGATTTGTTGTGAGAACAAATAGAGACAACAACAGATTATATTCCTGCGAAAAAAGAATGTTTAGTTTTTATTATTTAGTGATGATGTTTGTTTGTCCTTTGACAATACAAAAATCTATTTCATTTCACTTAAAAGAATATTATTAAAACTCAGAAAGCGTGGAAACTAACACAAATATATATATATATATATATATGTTAATTGTCTTCTATATATCTGAACATGACACATGTCCAAAGTTAAAAGGAATAAAATATGTCAAGAAGTTGAACAATATAACTTTTCAATAAATAAAGAAGTAAATATAGGATTTAGACTAAAGTTTGGTATATTCAAAATTTGATAGACAAACGTGTATAAAAAAAACTGACTTGATATAAATACTAACGAATACTGTATCTCGACATATGGTTATTTCTTTCTTGTTCAAAGTTGATTTTAATTTATGACTTTCATCTTTTTTGACGAGTGGATAAATATTGGTTGCTAAATAATTAGAGGTCAAAAGACTTGGATTTCTAACTAAATATAGAGAAAATGATTTATCATCTCCAAAGCCATCACCACTACAAATACCCTTTTGTGTCTCCATCAAATTGCACCCTCTTCGTAGACATTCTCTCTCGATCTTTTAGTTTTCAATTCATCTTCCTTTTTTTTTTNTTCCTTTTTTTTTTTTTTTTTGAAGATGACTATCTCTGTCGAAAACCCTGTTTTAGGTAAACATAAAATCTATCTTCCTTTACTTTTTCTTTTCGATTTTTTTCTTCAAAATATTGAACATTTTAATTTATCCAACAAAATTGGAAAAAATTAATGGTTTTTTTTTCAAGTGCACGAGGATTTTACGAGACAAAAGAAGACCGAAGAGCTACAATTGGACCGCGGAATTCCAATGTCGAAGATATCATCTGACGATGAAGTATTTTTGGCTCCGGAGGTGAACGCATTTGGTCGTCAATTCAGGTTTATCTTTTTTTTTATATATTATAAAACATTTCACAAATAATTTAAGAAAGAATATTTAGATTTGATCAATGTACATTGTTGTAGAGACTACGCGGATGCGGACAGCGAGAGGCAGAAGAGCGTCGAGGAGTTCTACAAAACACAACACACTAACCAAACTTTAGACTTTGTAAGATCTCTTATCTGTTATAATTTAGGGTTTATTAGTTTCTGTGCATGGACATACCCTATAGGCCTATACGTATAAATATATGATCCACATAAAAGTTGAGTTCTATATATTTTGCATGGATGTGATTTGTGAGCTACTGATGAAAAAGTTAAAAAAGAATTCTAAAGATTTCAGCCAAAATGAACATATATGTGAGAATTTTTTTGTTGTTTTCTATGTATCAAAAATACGGTGTGGATATACTTTTGCAGGTAAAGAAAATGAGACATGAGTATGGAAAATTGGACAAGATGGTGATGAACATTTGGGAATGCTGTGAACTCCTTAACGAAGTGGTGGACGAGAGTGATCCTGATCTTGATGAACCACAAATTCAGCATTTGCTTCAATCCGCAGAAGCAATCCGTAAAGATTATCCTAACGAAGATTGGCTTCATCTCACTGCTCTTATCCACGGTAAATCGCTAATTAATTATGACAAAAAAATAATAATGCTAACTATGGCTATAATTACCAGATCCTAATTAAGTATAAGATCCTAATTAAAAATGCTTACATGGACTGAAATTCCAGATCTTGGGAAGGTTCTTACCCTTCCACAGTTTGGAGGGCTTCCTCAATGGGCCGTTGTTGGTAAGTCTAATTAACCTGATTGATTATTATTAAACTTTTCGTAGCTTATGAATTCTCTATTAAATTATGCAGGTGATACATTTCCTGTTGGGTGTGCATTTGACGAATCAAACGTACACCACAAGGTACATCCGTACATAAAAATCTCAATATTACGCTAATTAATTAATTTATTAAAAACATATTAATAGTTGGAATCTAGAGTTTTATTGATATCACTAAACAAGTTATTCAGAATTTAATGTTTCCTATTTTTCTAATCTTTATTTTTTTTGCAGTATTTTATGGAAAACCCTGATTTTCACAACCCAAATTACAAAACCAAAGCTGGCATTTATTCTGAAGGATGTGGACTAGAAAATGTTTTTATGTCATGGGGCCATGATGACTACATGTATCTGGTAATATTGTTTTTAGTTCATTACTATAATTTGTTAGTTAAAGATTATTATTAATTATGATTAAAATGATTTTAAAAGTCGTTAGTTATATGTTTACAGGTGGCTAAGGAGAATGGAAGCACCTTGCCATCCCCGGGATTGTTCATCATCCGATACCATTCTTTTTATCGTAAGCATATATAATAAGACTATTAACAAACTAAACACTTAATTAGTATAACATGGTTTGATCAATTAATTAACATTTCTATGTGCTTAATATATTTAGCTTTGCACAAGGCTGGAGCTTACACTCACCTTATGAACGAAGAAGACAAGGAGAACCTCAAATGGCTCCATGTTTTCAAGTAATTTATATTCTTTTAAATAAAAAACATATCTTAATTAAACTCGGTTTTGATCCAATGTGATCAGATTTTAATCTTTAATTTTGTGTTTATTATACAGCAAGTACGACTTATACAGCAAGAGCAAAGTACACGTCGATGTCGAGAAGGTTAAGCCGTACTACATGTCTATTATCAAGAAAGTGAGGATTTTTACCTTCAAACGAATAATGAATTTATTAACCAAAAAAGAAGAATAATGAATTTAATTCCATAAAATTTATAACTTTTTTGGTTAAATAATAGGATATATATAGAGGTATAATGGATGTAAAACAACGATTTTTGAGAAAGAAAGAAAAATGATAGTCAATTTTTACAGCATTGCGATAATTTTTGTATATTATTGATTTTGAAATTCAATAATTTTGTTTGGAAATTTTCAGTATTTCCCGGAAAACATGAGGTGGTGAAACTGCATCAGGGTGTTCAAAATGGCGTCAGATTAGTAGTCGTTTAAGCACTGGAAAAGCATTATTGCCCAATTAATAAAGTTTTTTTACATTACATTAGCTAATGCTAATGTTGATAAAACTGTTGTATCCCGTCTGTCCTATTATTAATAAAAATAATATTGTCTTTTTCGAGATGATAGTCTATTGTTTTTTCGTTTGCCTTTCTTATTAGAGTACATTTGCTTCTGGAGTTTATGAAACATACATTTTATAATTACCTTTACTCGCTAGTATTAAGTAAACATATACGTGTGAGTTTTTTACGAACTCACATTGGATAAGACCAAAAATCTAAGTTGTCGAATTCGCGACTATCAACACACATAAAATTAATAACTCTTTATTTTGTTTTGTGATTAGAACCGAAATGCTCTTTTTATTTGTTAACTGCACCAAATCATTTAATATGCAATCTTTCTTGAATCTTTTATATTGTTTACACTTATAATGTAAAATTCTTATCCAATGAACAAGATAGGAAAAAGGGAACGAAGATTACTTCATTCATTCATATTTCATATGATGTGGAAGTGGAAGGTGCAAAAAGAATTACAAAAGTAAACCATCTACTAAAACATTGTGTTTGCCAACAAAAGGGCAAAATCGTCAGAAAAACAATTATTTCACTTTCGCCTAAAGCGGCATCGTTTTCAGGAAGCCCTGAGTATATGTGCCTGAAAGTTCTCTAACCAAAGCTTTTGCTTTCACTTAGTGATCTCTTTAGTCACCGGAGGAAGATCGGCAACTACGTCACCATCAAGAAGCGGCGTCTCCGGCATCTCTTTCTTCTCTTCAGATATATCCTTAGGGCCCAAGAAACTTGGCTGGTTCGTAGAAGACAATAGCCTCGCCCACATTCTATCCGTAATCACCACATGGTTCTGTTTCTCTGTTATTCTCTGCAACATAAACAAAAAGTATCAAATCAGGACCATCCCGTAAAACCACGGGGCTCTGACAGGTCGAACCAGATTAGTCCATTGCAACATCCCTAATCACAATTCAGATCTTTCCTGCAATTAAAAGCTAGAAACGCATTTGATCTCTATCAGTAACTTACGTAGTAAGGGATGTATGTTTGTCTTCCATTGACAAGACCACTGGTGTAGCCAGTGTAACCAGCCATTGCCCCATGAACCGCGCTCTGAGCAAGAAGAGTACAGTACACATTGTCTGATGCATTGCTTGGAACCGCCCGGATCATGTATGTAGGATCTAAGAGCGGGAAACGAGAAATGAGTTTAAAAGAAACGTAAAATCCAAATAGTTTGAAAATGGGGAAAGAGGGTTATGATTTTGTTACCAATGTATTTGAGGTTCATCACCATCTTAATCTTATTAAAATGATCCTATCACCAGAGAAAAATTAAAAACACTATGATGAGTTTTCTGTAATGGCATAAGAGAAAGTTTGAGTCCTTTTTTTTCTTACCTTGATGCTCTGTGATAGCCACAAGCCGACATCTTTAAGAAGTTTGTTACCGGATGCGTCCTTAAGAGTATTAGATTCCATGCTTTTGGACATCAAATCTTGTCCTGCTCCTTCGGCAAGAACAATCACCATGTGACCACTCTCCTTCATCCGTTTCTCTATGAACTCCAAGAGTCCACCTTCTCCTTCGAGGTAAAATGGTGACTCGGGAATCAAGCAGCAATCAACATCTCTGCTGGCTAATGTAGCATACATCGCTATGAATCCTGTAGTAAATCATCGCAGAGCCTTTAATCATTAACAGCTCCAAAGGTATTTAAGTGTAATGTTCAAAGCAGAAACACCAGAGAAAAACTTACCACTGTAACGACCCATAAGCTTAACAAAGCCGATACCATTCTCGTTACTCTCGGCTTCAACATGTGCTGCGTTGATCGCTCGTTGAGCTTCCTCCACAGCAGTGTCAAACCCAAAAGATTTATCTATAACTGGTATATCGTTATCAATTGTTTTCGGAATTCCAACCACAGCAACTTTAAGTCCACGTCTTCTAATTTCCTACATTGTTTATAATCTAAATTCAGTTGTTGATTGTTAAAACTTATAACTAATATATTAACGTATCACAATGGCCTTACCTCAAATATTACTGAAGCTCCTCGTTGGGTTCCATCTCCGCCAATAATGTAAACTTGATTGATTCCACGATCTTGGATACTATCAACTATCTTTGTGGTATCATGTCCACCTCGTGAGGTCCCGAGGATTGTTCCTCCGCGTTTATGGATATCGTTCACGACTTTAGAGTTTAAGGGGATAGTATTCTTGGCATAGAATCCCCTGTATCCACCCTGTAAGATTTCAACAAATGAGAATCATAAGGACAATAGTCGTGAAACTTAAACTGTAAGAGATTAATTATATTTCACAAAACTTACATCAATTCCAAGAATTCGCTTTACTCCATACATGTATGATAAGCTGCTCACGACTTCTCTAATCACGGTATTGAGACCGGGACAGAGACCTCCACAAGTAACTATGCAAGCATGGACTTCATCAGACTCAAAGTAAACCTTTTGGCGTGGACCAGCGCGTCTGAAATGAATTCCTCTTGGACCATCCTTGTGAACTACAATCTGAATAACAAGAAGAAAAAAAACAGAGGAAAGAATAATAAAACATTTTGCTGTGAATTTTCGGTTTCTGAGTAAGACATAATCATATCAACACCATTTTTTCAAACAATTCAGGGGTAAAGAAGGATTATGGTTGATGAATTTACCTTCTCAGGAACACTATCATCTGCGTCCACAAAGTATTGCCTGATGAAACAAAAACAAAAACAAAAAAAACTCTTGTAAACAAAATTAAAACTGTGAATCTTAAATCAACGTCTTAAATAGGTGAAAATACTTACTTAACCACTGAGTAAGCTGGATTGTCTTGCAATGGATTTGGATAAGTCTGCAATAACATAAAACAAGAAGAGATTCAACCATTAGAACAAACTTAAACTACGAATTATCACCATTTGATTAAAGTAAACCATGAAGAGATGAAAACATTATAACCCAAAAGCAAAAGAATCATCCTTTGTTAATAAACTTGATCAGATTCGATCCCTTTGTGTAGATCGAGAAATTTCATTTAATTTTCAAATCAATTTAGCAACAATCAGAGATCAAGGGCAACGTACAGGAAGATCCGGAAGATAGTCGATGAGATGAGGAACGTCCTGTAGTATATAACCACCAGGACCGTTGACGATCTTCGGGTTGTTACTTTTCGGACTAGACATATCAAATCAGATAAACTCTCTCCACGAAGATGAAATCACGACAGAAACTACTTTGAATGAGAAAAAAAAAAACAATTTTTGAAACGAAGAAGGAAAATGACAGAGCGTGAATCAAACCCGTCAATCCAATACAAGGCGACCCATTTTTGTAGGAGTCGGAAAATTTGAGTCGATTAACAAATCAGAAGAGGTAAGAGAGAGAGAGTGAGAGAGACCAATTGAGACGAAGAACTATTCTCGCTTTTTTAGATGGGGAATTTGATCAAACAAGTGGTGGGCATTCAGAGGATTTTCAACTAAGGAAAACGAAAGAGAATATTTTATACATATACATACACTCACACATATACATGGGTATGTATATGCTATTGGGTACAGGATTCTCGTGTGTATATATAAAGCTGACGATCACGGAGGACATAAAAACGGACGTCGAAACTTGGAGAAGATGATTCACATTCTTCTAGAACAAGACTTAAAATTCACTTAATTTTAACTTTCCATTTATTTGACATTGATTATTGAGGCCTTGGAAAACAAGTTCAGAATTTAAAATGAATTTTTTTTTTCACTTATTTCCCATCCATTTTTGTCTGTTTGTGATCATATTTCAGATCTTGAAGAATATTCCGACATTAAAAAAAAAAAAAAGAGAAGAATCTCTTAAAGAAAGAAAGACAAAACCAATTTTTGTGTCGGCTATCTCTATTTTATGTTTGTATATTTGTTTAATAGTTTTTTCTGAAATCTACTTGCCGGGTTTTTTTTTTTTTTTTTTTNTTTTTTTTTTTTTTTTGTTAAGCAACTATTTGATAGAGCAAACATGATACATCATAATATTTTTTTTTAAAATGAACAAAAAGAGTTGACAAAAAGCCTATAAGTTCATAATGCTATCAGATGACGTACTTGCTTAGTCGTTTTAAATAAAAAAACTATATATATACACTTTCCTTTTTAAAACAGCTCGCGTAGTGAATTAAACAAAATTATACACGTGTAATCGTATGATTCTTCGTAGTGTTCTGGAATCGACCAGTCATATCTATTGATCTGCGGTCAGCAGAAAATAATGCAGGATAAAAAATAGTTAAATTGTATTAAATCATTTTTTTTCCAAAAGCTGTATTAAATTTCACCAGCCCAGCAAAATACTCCCATAAGTTGTGAGAAACAAAAACAAAAACAAAATTAAATGGGCTATTGCAACATCCCAGCATTAATTACAGGTCAATAGATGGGCCATGATTCAGCCCAGAAACAAAATACTAAATCAATTCTAGAAAAAGCTATTTTATATACGAAAAAAAGAGATGTGTTAGAAAACTAATAAAAACATTAGATAAAAATCAATTAACACATAGTGGGTTAGGTAAAATCAATTATGTGGATACCACTATCACTATGTATTTGCCTATAAATAGAGAGCAAAATTATTCTTTGTAAATACACAACAAAAACATAAAACATTCTATCAAAGAATAAAATCTCCATCTCTCTCTATATACTCTCTTAAATATTTTAGGAAATCTTTTTCAAAGGGTATTAATTTTTATCTTTAATATTTATCGTTATGACTTATTCG
>OVAY01000739.1:22847-46351 GCA_900406395.1 Kernera saxatilis | reverse complement strand
AGTCGTCGGAGAAGACGATGGGCACCGGTGCGCCGGTTGTACTCAAGCATGCTGTGCTTGATATTGTTTCCAGAGTTCAGTTCAGAGTCATCGGAGAAGTCTAGGCTCGATGGAGTTTAGCTCAGGGTTAGTTTATCCTGAAGAATTCATGTTAATAAACGGAGCGGTGAGTCGTTGGACGTGTACCTGATTCATGCGTTTGCGAATAAGTGTATTTGCTTTTTTGTTCTAGTGGATTTGCTTTCTGGACGAGGTCCCGGGGATGTAGGTTGGAGAATCGAATCCCGTTAACAATTTCGTGTGTCTTTTTACTTTATGCTTTTATTTGCTCGTTACGTATTCTCACCGTTCAAACATAGATGTAGCCCAAATTCGCATTTTTAGTTTTTTTCTTGTTCCACTACAAACAATTTACTACATAGTTTCTATATAACTTCTGGTAGTTAAGTGGTTTAACGATTCATTATATGATCAAGAGACTAGGATTCAAATCATTTTGCTATGATTTAATTATGTTTGGTTGTTGTAAATGTTTAAATTGACTTTTCAGTATATTCTACATGATCTCAAAATTAGCCTGCACTCTGGTTTGGGATCCCGATTATTAAAAAGAAAATATAGTGTAATTTACGTATGGATGTTAATTATTATCGCGTGGACGGCGAACCAGAAACAACGGTGCACAAGGACAAATGATTTGAGTTATGTTTATTCTGGATAACTATTAAACAAAACAATATCAACGGGAGCTAAGATCTGAGAGATAAGAATCCGAGGAAGAGGGTAAATATAGAATAATAGAGGGGAAATCAAATTAGTTTTGGTAAAATAAAATGAATAAAAGAGGGGAACAAGCTAGAGAATAAGGCAACCAGTATTGGTTTCACATGTTTGTGTCGACGTACAGGCCACACCCCCATAAAAGGCTTCCTTGGCGTTTTTGTCTTCGTATGCATATAATCCACTCCATTAAAAAAAATTCTCCTCCATTTATTATTATTATTTCTGGTTAAAACCATTTATTAATTGATTTTCTAGTTATGGGTATTTTGAATTTGAAAAATTAAAATGACATTTCAAAAAAAAAAAGAAGATCGAATATGGGTTATTGTACCTACTGTTTTTGATGTGAACGTGTCAGAATTAGTTAATTAAAAAAAAAAAAGAGAATTAGTTCCTTCGAAAAATTGTACTGTAGAGTAATAAACCTATTTACAAAACGAATTGCTTACAAATAATAGTTAATTAATAAAATTTGTCTAGCACATGACCTTAAGCCGCTGCGTGCTCCAACGACCTTAGTGCCACTACGATCTCTTGATTTAATGGAGGACTCTACAAAGGTATTAATTCAACATCAAAGCAAAGAGAACAAGTGTTGTTTTTGATCCTCGAGCACACATAAGTATTTGTATATTACTTTCTAGTGTTTTTGACTTGTCGTTTAAGGTTTGTGTTAAATTTGCATGTAGTGCTATGGTTGACTTATTATTATTATTATTATTTTTTTTTTTTGAATTGTAAAATTATATTCAACCAAAAAAAACTCTATGTTTGTACTTACATGTTGTATAATTCTATTCATCATTTGTAAATTTCAGATAGAAAATGTAAAAAAAAAAAAAAATCCTGGCCTAAAATATACTAGTGAAATGTATGATTAGTAAAATAAAATCCAAATGCAACATCTGGATATAAAAACGAACAGGACTATAGGACTAAAACTTAAAAATTTGAAAACTAAAATGACTATCATCAGTAGTTATCACAGTTGCATTATTTTTATTGAATTTGTTATTTTGGGCCTTGATGGTGCGAACAAAACAGCTCAATAAGTCTCAAAACCCATTATACTAAGCTCACGAGCCAGGAACTTATCCAATGACGTGGCACATTTATGACTTTTCCACCAACCATTTTTCGGGTTAAATAAAGAATTAAGAATAAACCAGTCCTTTTTTTCCGTCCTTAATCGTCAATTTATTTTATTTCCTTTCCTTTCTACTTTCCACCTATAGGATGGATCACGACGGTTGAATAATTAAAGGGCGATTATCTTGCCACGTGTAAGCTTTTGGTCTACATCCTCCAATCAACGGTCGCGTTTTGGTTAAGTTGTGGCCAATTAGACTTAGCTCATATCATATCAGCCTTTTGCTCTTTCTTCTCTCTACAGCATTTTCACACAACCAACTTCAGCGACAAGATAACAACTTCTGACGATCGGATAAAATGGCGGAGAAAAGCTTCAAGTACATCATCCTCGGCGGCGGCGTCTCGGCCGTGAGTATTTCTCCCCTCTTAAGATTATGGAGCTCCGTTTTTCAGCCATTACTTTCGATTTTGGAGGAGCTTGATTGGATTTGTGTTGCAAAAATACCACAATTCTCGTAGTTGTTTTGGCCCGGAGTTTAATTAGATATCGATTAGATTTTTGATTCGTAAGTTCAAACGTCCGATCGGTGACTGATTTGATCGTTGAGATAATATTACAACCACAACTTGGTTTTGAATCGAACAATCGCATGTCGATTGATCCATTTCCGAGGTAAAACATGGACATGGATTTATTCTAGCTTCGGCCTTTTCATATGGAAAACTGTCGTTATTCTGAATAGATTTCCCGTCATTCTTCCTTTCCGCTGCATGAATTCACATGTGAAAAGTTCTGTGTTTCACTTTTTCTATATGAGATAAGCTTGTCTCTGCACAATCACATACAAATGATTAAAAAGTTAGCGTACTATCCTCATGCTTCTCTTTAGTTTCTACAATTGTTATTCTTTTGGTTTTAGCTCAGGTTAATCGTAGTACATGTTCATCTACTGTAAATAAAGATAGTTCCAATTGCACTTACCAAAAAACAACTGAGTACAGAAGCAAATTCAACTCTGACATTGAATTTTGTTGTTTCTTCTTCTCCATTTTTGTGTTTAGGGATACGCAGCTAAGGAGTTTGCCAATCAAGGGGTTAAACCAGGAGAATTAGCAGTTATCTCGAAAGAGGCGGTAAGCTTTCTCTCAATTTAGAAAACTATAATTATGCCAGTGTGTCTTGTAACCTATGATCTTTATTTACTCAATCTTGTGCTTAGGTGGCTCCATATGAACGCCCTGCACTTAGCAAGGGATATTTGTTTCCTGAAGGTAAGACAATATTCTGGTTTACTTTGCAAACTACAATGATTAGTTTTGATTTTCTGCAACTTCGGCTTTGGGTTATGCTTAAGATCTTCTTTCTATATGCAGGGGCTGCTAGACTTCCAGGTTTTCATTGCTGTGTTGGTAGTGGTGGAGAAAAACTGCTTCCTGAATCATACAAACAGAAAGGTAATGAGCTCTCTGCACATCACCAGTATCATTCCTTGGCTCATCTGTGTAGCCCCACTGATCGATGTTAAATCTATTATCCCACGGAATTTATCCAGCACTACATGACTCTCTCTACAAGCTTAAGTTATTATGCTATAGGAACTAACTCGTACTTTCATTTTTGTATTCTTTGTGTTGCAGGAATTGAGTTGATACTAAGCACAGAAATAGTGAAAGCCGATCTTGCTGCCAAGAGTCTTGTCAGTGCAGCTGGGGATGTCTTCAAATATCAGACTCTCATAATTGCAACTGGTTCTACTGTAAAGACCAACATCCTTGCGTTTCTCACATCAGAAAGCTTCTTATATATTCTCTGATGAGAAGAAAGTAACTCTTTACATTTCTTTGCAGGTTCTCAGATTGACTGATTTTGGAGTAAAAGGTGCAGACTCTAAAAATATCCTCTATCTGAGAGAGATTGATGATGCCGACAAATTGGTTGAAGCAATTAAAGCAAAGAAAGGCGGAAAGGCTGTAGTTGTTGGCGGAGGTTACATTGGTCTTGAGCTTAGTGCAGCTTTGAGGATCAACAATTTTGATGTCACTATGGTTTTCCCTGAACCTTGGTGCAGTAAGTTGATCCATATCCTTTTGAAATTCGGGTTTTTCATATATGTATTACATAGTTACACATAATAAAATCAACGTTCACGCAGTGCCTAGGCTTTTCACCGCCGATATTGCTGCTTTCTATGAGACTTACTATACAAACAAGGGAGTTAAGATCATTAAAGGAACAGTGGCATCTGGTTTCACTGCTCATCCAAATGGAGAGGTAAACCAGATAACTATTAGCCTTAGGAGTGGGAAATCCGGTTTAACGTTTTGGTTTCGATTGTTTTTTGGTTTTATAGAAGTTATATTCGACTTTTGCTCTAAATAATTTGGTTTTAATATAGTAAAAGTTAAAAACCAGTCGGATTATAAACACAATTGGGGGTAGATATGGTTTATATGATCACTCTCAAGTATTAGCTTTTCCAAATGGTCTCGGTGCAAATGTCTTACTTGTTCTTCTCCTCCAGGTGAATGAAGTACAACTCAAGGATGGAAGGTCATTGGAAGCCGACATTGTGATAGTTGGGGTTGGTGCAAAACCATTGACAGCCTTATTCAAGGGACAGGTCGAGGAAGACAAAGGTGGAATTAAGGTATCTATCTGCTGTCCTGTCATGCGTCTCTTCTTGTTCCCGAACCATTCTGATTTGGATCTTTAACCGCTTACTGTTTCATGCAGACCGATGCATTCTTCAAAACAAGTGTTCCTGATGTTTACGCTGTTGGTGACGTTGCCACTTTCCCCTTGAAAATGTATGGAGACATAAGAAGAGTCGAGCATGTTGACCATTCCCGCAAATCCGCAGAGCAAGCTGTTAAGGTAAATGATGAATACAATAATGCTGCTATGGTGTCACATGCCAATTTCATAAAATAAGTGTAAATGCAAACGCTAAACACAAATGGAGTCTCTTAAAATTAACAAAGGAACTTTGTTTAAAATACCGAAAATTATGGTTTCACTTAGAAAAAGAAACGCAGAAACAAAAGCAAATGCATACATGAACAGACAATGAAGGCCTTAATCTTACAGAGTAACATAGTTGTATATCTGAAGAACCGTTTATAAAACTATTTATATATGATACATTGTGGCAGGCGATCAAGGCGGCTGAGGGAGGCGGAGCGGTGGAGGAATACGACTATCTCCCATTCTTCTACTCGCGCTCCTTCGATCTCTCATGGCAGTTCTACGGAGACAACGTAGGAGACTCTGTGTTATTTGGTGACAGCAATCCATCAAACCCAAAACCAAGATTTGGAGCATATTGGATTCAAGGTGGTAAAGTGGTCGGAGCATTCATGGAAGGAGGTAGTGGTGATGAGAACAAAGCCTTGGCTAAAGTCGCCAAAGCTCGACCTGTTGCAGAGAGTCTCGACGAGCTGACCAAACAAGGCATTTCATTCGCCGCTAAGATCTAAGAGAAAGATGGAGAGAAACAGAACACCAACGCACTCACTTTTTTACTATTTTATGTTACAATAAAAACATGTTTAGCAATGCATTTGAAACTACGTTTGCTGAAATAAGTTGTGTGTTTGTATTGCCTACGTTAAACTCCATCAGAGTTTATGGCAGATGAAACCTGAACCACATTCACATTTTAGATTATGTATTGGTTTACTGTATTCCAGTTTTCGTGTTGGTTTTCAAATCCACTTAAACAATATATTCTCATTTTGTTGACGATTTGTAAGAGTTTAACATTTAGTTATATTACAGTAACATGAGATTTAATCTATTTTGACAAATCTTCTAATTTCACAAGACAATATTCAAAGTTAGTTGGAATTACATGTTCTAGCTTCTATGTAGTAATGTGGATTAAAAAATGTTTAAAATATATTTAGCTGGTGAATATTTCTAGTGGAAAAAAATCACAAAATACAAATTTCGCCGGCAAACCCAAAAATTTAATTAAAATTACAGATGACTTAATTTTTAAACGTTGCCAAAAAAATATAATTTTCTTACGGATTCAATCTAACTTTTATGTATTTTGCTGGATTTTAATAAAAAGGCGTTTTCTGCCCACCATTTGAACCTCTTAGATCTAAATATTCTTGTTACTTCTGTTTCAGCTCTGTTATATGTTCAGCATCTTTATGCGAATTTTTTTTTTTTCTTTCAAGTTTCAACTCACCTAAATCATCTTTTCAGATCCCAACTCCCTCACCACCAAGATACAATTTACAACATGGAAACAAATGGGCCTAAAGACGGCCCTTAAAAATGTTAATTCAATCTATGTCCAAAGCTCTGCTCGACTAGTTTGTTTGTTTTTTTTAGGGGAGTGGTTTTCTAATAAAATGTGTTTTAAAATCGAAGGCTCTTTCCTTGTAGGCTTCTTTGTTTCGATTTTGGTTATCATTCTTTTTGGGGTTTGGTATAATTCTGTGGTTCTTTGAACGAAACATGATTGGACACTTATAAACGCTATCATCAGCGCGAATTATCTTGACTAAGGTTCCCATGAGATGAGCCAAACCGTTATTAATTAGCATAATGAGAGATGTGATGCATATTCATAAGTTTGTTGGAGGGGCAAACTCTATTAAGTATGGAGGTCGTATTGTTAGGTCTTGGTCTTAAATTTAAAGTAAATGGAAATAAATAGAACAGTGAAGCACAACCATAAATATTCACCGGAATTTTCATTTAATATCTCTTTTGTAATAAATATATGCTAAATTTGTGAGGAGGAGGACGAATAGACTGATTTTACGTGTCTACGTTTTTCCCCTAAAAAGACAACAAATATGGTGGGACATTTATGACTTAAAAAAATATGCAACGTCCCAAAACCTAATCCACTTTTTAGAATAATTTTTTTTTTTTTGAAAAAAACTTTTTAGAATAATTGTAAATTTATTTGCACACATATGACGTTTTTTCAGAATTGGAACGTAAGAATTTTCTTATCACAATTCAACGTTCTTAATTGTGTTTAACAATTCCTTTTCATTTGTAGAAACATTTTTATTCAGTGATTTGTTAAATGATTAGTTTTCCTATTTTAGATCTGGGGTTTAAGATCCATAATATGCAGTGTCTTATAAACTGTATATATAGGTGCAAGATTTTTAGAATATAACATGTTATATGTTGAGTTATCCGTCCTGATCCAATTGAACATCGATTTGTATTGTCTATTCGATGCTAGTTGGATCCATCATTTATCTTCGGTATATCATTATTGAGTCTAAAAATGTTTTTTAAAAAAGAGTTGTACTGAACACTAATTTTGGCCAAACTGTCATCCTTTCGATCATTTGGTTAAAATCATTGCTCTTGATTGACGGATTTCGTGCATATAGTTCATGCCATTTCATGTTCATTTTTCCATGGAAACTTTCGGATAGGTTTACATAGATGCGATGATGTTACTGACAGATGAGAGTGGGCTGTACCGGAGGAGTTGATGACAAGTATATACCATATCAAATCGTAAGATTTTGAAATTTAGAAATGCCAATTTATATACATATTCCAAAAAAAAAAAAAAAAAAATTGAAGCAAAATTATGTTAAGAGGGGTTTCGTTGACATGCTTAAAAACGGTCATAGTGAAATGAATAATGTTATTTTAGTTATATTTTCTTAATTGGTTAATAATATAGTTATGCATGTATTAATATACTGTTAATGGGGATCAAGATTTTTTTTAAAATTGTGAGAAGTGTGAAAACATGATAGAAGTTATATATGAGCAATTTCTATACCAAAAAAAAAAAGATGTAAAAACAGGGATACTATACCATGATGACTTAACATTAGTCAAGTTTTGTTTACTTTTCATACCAAAAAACAAAAAACGTTTTGTTTACTTTGACCATTGTCTCACCAAAACACCTTTAGACTACTTTCTTAATCAGCTGCAGATTTTAAACAATTTTATTTGGAGTCACATATTCACATACATATATTCGAGATAGATGAAAGATCATCGAAATTTGTAAGGCCAACTGTTATATATATCCAAACAAAACATGTGTATATGAAAATTGAAAGCTGCTCTAAGAAATGATATTTGATCCAAAGCAATTAATGAAGAAAAAATCAATTTTGGGAAGAATATTGACTACATCTCACACAATTATGTTAAGCCTAGTAATAATACACGATATTTAGAACTTATCAACTTTAACGAGTTAGCACCAAAAAAATCAACTTTAACAAGAAACGATTAATTTCTCATATTCACTGACAGATAGTCTACGACGCTCTATCCGAGTAATACCGTGGAACTCAAGCTCTCCTACCAGACAAAATTTTCCAAGCTGTAGTGGAACAATTAGGTGGTCGAACAAGTTATATATATAATCAATATACTAATTTCCTTTTAATTTAGTATTATGCGTTTGTCATCGTGCACCACATAGATTTCCCTTGGTAATATAGGCACAGTTTTTCTTTCAAAAAAAAAAAAAAAAAATATAGGCACAGTTTTATAGAGAAAGTACTTCGGTGGATGATTTAAATATTTTTAAAGAGTCGTGTAAAACACAACGTAGATCTACATGATTATACCAATCAAATCTCTAATTATTAATGAGAAACTATCGAATCTAAAAGACCAATACACTCATTTTGTTACTGTTCATGTTGATATATGTATGTCAAAATCTTCAAAAACTTATTTAAATGTCTAGGTTTTAAAAAAATTACTAAAGATTAGCATTTCCAACATCTTAAAATCCAAAACTATATATTTTGTAGATGTAGGATTTAAAACATAAATGATAAATGAAGGTAAAAATGCTATCTCCAAGTGAATTGCCGGAAAGACTAATAAATACATCACGAAGGCATACATAAACTATAGGACTTTGGAAAAAGATACACGAACGCGAGTAAATCAATGTGAATCACATGCAAGCACCACGGGACAAAAAAAAGAGAATTGTTTGTTAGTGAGTTAGTGGTCGTCGTACGAAGAAGTCAAACGTGATAAAAAGTCCGATCACGTGGACCACAATGCTTGTTCCGATCTTCTACTTTCTACGTTCCTTCTTCACTATTCAACAAAACAACATTCGTCAATATATAATCATTAATCAATGCAATATTATATACATACAATCAAATTTTTTGTTCGTGACTAACTTCCTAGACGCCGTAGAAGAATATGGAAATAGTCCCCATGCATGCTTCGTGTCGATTACTATAATTCTATTTTACGTGATATTTAATGGTTACAGAGGGTTACATATCACATGGGATTTAACAAATACAGGTTACAATATTAGTACAACAAACCTAACATCAAGTAAATTCCAGAAAACTCAGATTAAATTAAATAAGCATACTCTACCGACTATGCAACATACCACTACCTCACATTTGACAGCGACGTTTAAACTACAGCACTTTTATTTATTAGTATAAAATTACACATGATTGAAGTTAACCGATGAAGGGAATATCATCATTTTCCTCCTTAATTATCTGGAGTTGTTCCTACATGCCGATCATGCCAACGCAATGCAAAACCTACGTACCTTAATTACATAATTTAATCATTAATTAGGACTGTACCAAAAAGGACAATTCTAACCTATCCAGGTTTAACTATTTTTCCTTAACAACAAACTCCCATAAAAATAAAGCAGGGTAAACCGTAAAATTGTAAAGAAAATAGCAATAGTATTTTTTTTTAACACACAAATATAATATTAAGTTAATAACAACAACGGTTTAGGGAAATATATAAAGAAGAGTTATATAATAATAACTAATAGCGACCATTTTTTAGCAAAAACAAAAAAAAAACTAATAGCGACCATTGAAAAATGTAAATACGATATCTATTTTTATTTGACGCTTGTTATTTCCACGCGCGTGCGTGGTATTTTGGCTTTATTATATTTACATGTTTGGTTTGGGTCCATCGGTGTTCCGTCAATACAATTCAAGTCAAAAGTAACTGACAATTATGATGTCGAATGATTAAAATCAAAAATTATGTTAGTTTCAAAATTTTGTAATTTTTATGGCATATTATTTTACAATCTATACAAGATAAACGAAAACTTGATTTCTCACTAATCCAAAATTCGTCTTCTTATGACAATGGTTCTTGTTCTGTTATCATATCTCATTATCTCTTATTTACCCAAACTTATAATTAAAATGAGAAAAAAAAAATCATATAAATTTGGGTCTCTTTTGTTTACTTCCTAAAGCATGCTCTGTGGAACGAACATAATCTTATAGTGTGAAGCGCACTGTAACAATTTCCGTGTCGACACAGAGTATAGGAGACATGGTTAGGTGGTGTCAGATCGATAAAGGACAAGAATGCAAAAGAATAAACATAATGGATCCAAGCATATAATTTTATATCGTGAGAGAGGAAGATGCTTGAAACTGCAGAAGATTATAGGAAACTAAATGATCCTTTTATAATTTTCTACTAGATTCAAGCTTGACATTGCATGTTTTCGGATGCAATTGTATTATGTGATCTTAGTAGTTTTTAGGATAACAAGACCATTTAAAAAAAAAACAGTTAACAGAAAAAAACTCAAGGAGATAGTACTTTTTCAAAATATTCTACTTTATATATGTCAGTAAATATTCGCTGATCATAGGTATTTATGTGAGGATTTGATGGGTTCATAATTAATCGACTCATCAATTGGTTTGAATTTATTTTCGTTCACTTATGTTTTTGTTTATTTCTGTTTTTGTTAAATAAAAGAATTGGTCTTCCTAGTTTATAGGTCCGTTCTCCACTTTCCTATTTCCCTAACTTGTAGGAGTCAATGACTCCACTTTCCCATTTTCTTGTTCATTGTACTTTGCTATTTAAACGAATGAAAAACCAAAAAAAGGTAGTCAAAACTACCCGTTAAAAAGATATTGTGTCTTAGTGTTTTTGGGACCTCTATCAAGTGGTATCAGAGCACTACGCTCCTGGCACTATAATGGTGAGTCTGTTTGTTGAGAGAGAAGAGAACCATGAGATCTTTAGAGAGATCAATGGTGCTCCGATCTATGACATTTACGAAGACGACACTTTGGATCTTAACCATGTAGATTTTGTTGGTTTCGGAGGGAAGCGGCATGATGACAACAACATCAAGCCAATTGCGCCTACCACTGAAGGAATCAAGAAGCCTCATCGTTACTATTCCAAAACCATTGTTCTTCGTGAACTTCGTCACAAAACCTTTCGTGGACTTCGTCACCAACTTCGGCACTGCCTTCGTAACTCCCTGAAGCATAAGTTATTGATTAGGCTTCTCTTACAACGTCTCGTTCATGATCGTGGTAAACAACACCTCCTCCACAAAGGATAATCAAATGGAAAAGGTCACCAACGGCCAAAGCAACGTGGACAATCATGAACCAACTTCACCAAATTTCTCTCTCATTGAACCTTGAGGACAAGGTTCATTTTGGGGACAGGAGTATTGATGAGTCTACGATCTTTGACTCTTTCCTTATTATTTTAGTTGTTTTTCTATTTTTATAATTTCAGTTGATTGTTAATAACTAGAGAGACTTAGTCTTCCTTCTTATTAGGAGCCTATCTCTCCACTTTCCCATTTCCCTTGTACGTAGGAATCAATGATTCCACTTCTCTTGTATTTGTTTCTTGCTTCTATTTAAGTTAATGAAAAAGCCAAAAAGAGGCAATATGAATTGCCCAAACAAAAATCTTATTGTCTTATTCTGTTTCTAAAGCTTTGATAGAGATCATTGCTAACATATGGTATCAGAGCACGTTTCACTTTTGATCCGGACCACTTTGTGGTATCAAAAGCATCATATTTTTCATCTTCTTTGTTATCGGTATTCTTCGTGAATCAACGTTAACAAAAATCCTCGACGAACGGCCATTCTTCGGAATCAACGATCATCGAGATCTATCAAGCTTACGATGCACCATTTTGATTCATCATTCTTCTTCATCCTTTGTTAAAAAAAAAAAAAAAAAATTACATACTCTTTCATCTTCTTGGGTTTGTTGATCGGGACCACGAATCGTGGTATCAACATCCTTTCTAATCTACAAAGCTGCATGGGAAGAAGCCACATGGGAGAAGGAGAAACAACTTAAAGCAAGCTTTTCAAGATTCAACATCAACCTTGAGGACAAGGTTATTTTTCAGAGAGGGAGTATTGATGGGTTCATAATTAATCGACTCATCAATTGGTTTGAATTGATTCTCGTTCACTTATGTTTTTGTTTATTTATGTTTTTGTTAAATAAAAGAATAGGTTTTCTTAGTTTATAGGCCCGTTCTCCACTTTCCTATTTCCCTAACTTGTAGGAGTCAATGACTTCACTTTCCCATTTCCTTTTTATTGTACTTTGCTATTTAAACGAATGAAAAACCAAAAAGAGGTAGTCGAAACTAACCGTTAAAAAGATCTTGTGTCTTAGTATTTTTGGACCTCTATCAGGATTCTAAACCCACATATCCTAATATAAATTTTTTTTGCTAATATTGCTTTTATGACTTATGGAATTTCTATTTGTCAGTAGTCCGTGACTTAACAGTATTAAAAAATACGGATTAATGATCTTCGATGATTTTTGTTGTTCTCTTAAATAATTAATACTCCAGACATGTGTATTTATGATATTTCGATGACGCCGTATGTATAGTGATTCGAGTGAATTGCGCATGCAATGATTTCATTTACATTAATGATGTTTCATCTTCATTTCACGAATTCCTACATGTTAATAGTATAGTCCATATGAAAGGTTGAATCGATAATGAGTTTTAATAGCATACTTTTTTTTCACTCGTTTTCAGGAAATACTAAAATATTACGGATTTTTTTTCTAATTTTTGGATGCAAAATAAATAAAAATGATAGAGGAAATTAGAAGAAATAAACCAACAAATATTTAAATTTTGAAAAATAACTCTCTTTTCAATTTTTTTGAAAATTAACTTTTTTCTTAATGTAAATTAACTCTCTTTTTAATTTTTTTTGCTGATTCAGCTAAATCAGCAAAAAATAGAAATCTATTTGTCTAAATATTTAATGATTTTTTTGGACCAAAACGAGTAATTCAGTAATTTTTTACAACATTTGAAACTTGGATAAGAACCCTTAAAAAGCAGGATCTAAACGGCCATGCCACTTACATTAAGGGCGCGTGTTAGTCCCAATCAATACAAAAGTTTTTAGTTATGTTTAACATTACCACTTAACCTGCATTGATTTTTATTCTCATCAAGATAAATAAACAAATCAATTTTTTATTTTTAATATTCACAATCAACTGCGACAAAAAATTCACAACAATCTTACCTGTCTATTTCTCACAAGGAAAACAGAAATAAAAGATTCGACGAAACTGGTAAAAAGAAACAAATTTAGAATAAAAAATCTAATTTCTAAGACGAGCCATTAATTTATATATATAAATACACACAAAAACACTGAGACGAGCCATTAATTTATATATATAAATACACACAAAAACACTGATAGCAGAGAAACACAAGTCTTTCCTTTGGATCTTCTCTCCCAAATTGACACATAAACTAAATTTCCACAATCTCCATTTTTCTCCGAGACAGAGAGAGAGAGAGACCTCTCTGGTCTGGTTTAGTCATCGGAGAAGAAGATGCAGGTCGTCGCCAATTTCGATTTCCAGTCTTCGCCGTTCCCACACGCCGCCGGAGAGATCCTCATTTCTCCGGTAGCCCGCCGGGAGGAATCTTTCGTTCAGTTCACCGACGCGCTTGAAGGCGCGTGTGACGACTCGCCGACTAGCTTGGCGGCTGTGAAAGTGCAGAAGGTTTACAGGAGTTATCGCACGCGCCGGAGATTAGCGGACTCCGTGGTTGTCGCCGAAGAGCTCTGGTAAATTAAAATTAAAAATCTTGATTAAATTTTAATTAAATGCAGAGTAGAGATTATGTTTGAGATTAACGTTAATTAATGGCAATAATGAAGGTGGCAAGCGATGGATTATGCGAGATTAAATCATAGTACGATTTCGTTTTTCGATTACTCGAGACCTGAAACTGCGGTTTCCAGATGGAATCGTGTGAGCTTGAATGCTTCTAAGGTATTACCTTATTTTATTTTTCTTAATACTTGTAATTACATAATTTCCTTTAAAAGTTTAGCAAATAATATAAGTGAGACTGTTAGTTTACTTCCTAAAATCAAGATCCATTTTTTTTTGCTTCACCTTTAAATTTTTTATTTGAACTTTATGATTTCTTTTTCTAAAATATACAATATTATTGTAAGAAAAATTATCCACTTGATTAAAACGTTTTGTAATCTTGTGGTTTGGTTGTGGTTAGGTGGGGAAGGGTCTGTCCATAGTCGACAAAGCCCAGAAATTGGCGTTCCAGCATTGGATTGAAGCTGTAATTTTTGTAACCCTTTTCCATAAATTCAATTTTTTGTTGGGCTAATATTCAGATTAAATGATTTATTTTGGGTATAACAAGTACATATACTAAATATGGTATTTATAATCAGATTGATCCTAGGCATCGGTATGGACACAACCTACATGTGTACTATGAAGAATGGTGTAAAGCTGATGCTGGTCAGCCATTTTTCTACTGGTATGTTTAACCTCCTTAAACCAAAATTTCTCTCGGTTTATGTAAACCGGTTATTGATTTTTTGCGGTTCTTCCATACACAATCAATCCACCATGACTATCTAAGATTCATTTTCTTATTGTGTTTCTTGTAGTTCAAGAAATTTTTGAATCATATGGATTGGTGATAAAATCTTATCTGTAACTTTTGTAAAATATCGGGTTTTTTGCAGGTTGGATGTTGGAGAAGGGAAAGATTTGGATCTTAATGAATGTCCAAGGTTGAAGCTTAAGCAGCAATGCATCAGATATCTTGGACCTGTATGTGCCATTTCTTTTTCTTGTTTTTTTTTACATGTTTTGGAGATTTCTCATACAAGTCGTTTCCGGTATCAGCAAGAGAGGGAAGAGTATGAGTATGTGATCATCGAAGGGAAGATTGTTCACAAGTTAACCGGAAAGTTTCTACACACGATGCACGGATCCGAGGGAACAAAGTGGATCTTTGTTATGAGTACTTTCAAGAAACTCTATGCCGGTCTCGTAAGTTTTCTTGAAAAAACAGATATAAATTGATATTGTTAGTGAAGAAGTTTCCAATTGTTATTCCTTTCTTGGTTTATGTTTACTTCAGAAGAAGAAAGGAAGGTTTCATCACTCAAGTTTTTTGGCCGGAGGAGCAACATTAGCCGCCGGTAGGGTGGTTGTTGAAGATGGAGTTCTCAAGGTAATTTCTGTTTTTGTGTTTACTTTTAACATATGATGTGTTTCACATTTTCAATTTTTCATATTTTGCAAATGCTCAACAAATAACCGAGGCCTAGATTTTTCTTAGAATGGTTGAACCACATACTCATATCGACTTTGTTATGTTTATCTTTCGTGATCTTTTTTTTTGTCTGATCGTTATGTCTCTTTTTTCTTTCAGACAATCTCTGCATACAGCGGGCATTACAGGCCGTCAGATGATAGCCTCGACACATTTCTCTCGTTTCTCAGAGAGAACGCAGTGAGCCTAGACGGTGTTGAGGTAAACTCTTGTCATGCTCAACCTTACACAATCAATGTTTCTTAATCGTTTTTTTGTTTCCTAAAAAGGTATATGTAATTTAACTCCTCACATTTAAATTATAAAGCTAATCTAACATATTCTAGTTCCTAATCCGAGAAGACTATGGCCCGGAAGGCACAAAACTTCTTGATTACCAAATGATCTCATTTACTAGAGTTTGGTTGTTTCGAGAGGAGAGACTACTTGAGAGGTAATAGTATAGTTACATTTGTCTGTGTAGGTGCACAAAGCTAGTGAAGATTCCGACAATTACGATATTTACTTCAAATCCAATGGAGATGGATCCAAATCTTTAAAGGAAGAGGTTGCAACATCCAAGGCAGAGGCTGAATCGGATGAAAACATAAACGGAATATTTGAGGAGACGAAACGGAGTAGTTACCAGAGAACGCTCTCAGGTGGGCTTGAGAGCCCAAAAGCTGACGTGCCGCAGAAAGCAATGCTACAAAGGATCAACTCGAAGAAACTGTCGAAATCTCTACAGTTGGGTCATCAGTTGATGCTGAAATGGTCGACAGGAGCTGGTCCCAGGATCGGTTGTGCAGCTGATTATCCGGTTCAGCTCAGAACACAGGCTTTGGAGTTTGTTAACTTGTCGCCTCGACACCGGACCAGCACACTGTCTCCGACCGGGAAGGCTTGATGCCGTCTGATCATATCTTTTCCTTGTTTTTAGTAGTTAATATCGTAATCTTCTGTGACTTGATTAACGTGTGAGTTCTATCTTAAGTCTTTTTGTTGTTTTTTTTCTTTCCGTGGATAATGTGAAGCAGAAGGAAATAATGAGATGTGTTTTGTGTAATTTTTATTTTTTTTTCACGGATAATAAAACCTTATTTTCGACTTTCTATTCATTTTACAAATTTAATCTGAACTAAAATTGCTAACAGTAACAGTCTATCTTTGAGTTAGGAATCCAAATTTGTTACGTCTGTTATCTCTTGTGACATCTAGTAAATATTCCTTCCACGTTATTATACGTGTGTTTTGATATTTTTTCATGTGAATTAAAAACAGAAATCAAATATTCTATTATAGTTATATATATATATATATTTTTTTTTTAATGACTCTTGAGCGAGTTAGATATGTTTTATTCAAAAATTATATTAAAAGTCAAAACTATAGGGAGAAAAAAAGCTTCAAACGTAATTCGACGTGAACCGAGGTTGTTAAACTGCATAACTCAGAAGGTAGCTTTAAGTCACTTTAAATCATCTTAAAACAATCATCTAATTCTCTTAAAAACAATTTAATTGAGAATGTGAAAATAGGCCCAATGATATGCCCAATAGGAGGCCCAATTGACAAATACCTCCTTCGCAAATAAACAGAGAGAGAGAGAGAGGAGATCGGGGCAATGGATTACCAGCAACAGCCGCCGCCGTCTTCTGACCCTTCGCCGTCGCCGTCGTTAATTACATCACCGGAGACGCCCTCGAACAATCAGAATCATGAGATAGAGGACATTATGTCTTGCGTCACGGCTTTGGAAGCTGCTCTGCTACCATGTTTGCCCGCTAGAGAGCTTCAAGCCATTGACCGCTCTCCTCATCCTTCTCATCAAAGTAAGTCCCTTTACCACACTCGATCTTCTTAACTCTCAACCATTTCGCTTCATGGTTCTTCATATCTGCCTTTGCATCTCAAGTTTTGAAATTCGAATCAACTGATTTTAGTAAACCCCAATTCACCTTATAGGGTTTGGTTTTGTGCTATTTCGTGTTACTGTAAATCGTTGTTAGTTTGGACTTGTAAAAATGTAATGACTTCTTGTCTGGTTATGACAGTTTGGAGTTGTGTCTGCTGGACAAGTTCTTTTTAGATAGCTTCTTACTCGTTTTATGTTCAGTTCACTTGCTTTACTTATTGATCTAAGTGGCATCGATCCTAAATTCCTAATCAAATTCATTATCGAATTCGTGTTCTGGTCTACCATGCTTTTGATTAGTTGATTGAACCAGTGTAAACAGCTAATCTCTTATTCACCACACTGAATTCTACAGTTGATGTTGAGCGGCACGCTAGAGATTTCATGGAAGCTGCGAAAAAGCTTCAGCTTTATTTCATGGGGTTGAAGCGGGAAGATCACGCGCCCACAAGAGCTGAAAGCCTTAAGAAGGTTAGTTTCTAGTTCACCTCAGAACCCACCAATGTGAAACTCCTAAACACATTTGCCTTTACCAATTTATGCTCTGTTCTGTTCTGTTCTTAACAGGAGATTGCAATGATGGAGGAAGAGCTTAAGACAAAGGAGGAGCTTATAAAGAAGCACACTAGGCTTATCCAAGAATCTCAGAAGCTAGTCAAAGAACAGATTGAGAAACACCGAGTGGAGCTGGAGAAAGTATAACATCTATCAAAGTTTTTTTTGTTTTTTTGTTTTTTTGTTTTGTATGGATTGAGCAAGTTTCAACAGTACATAATGTAACTCTACTCATTATTCATCCATTGATGTCTATTTTACATTGTAAGAGTATTATGCAGACAAAGAGGGATTCCATCTGCAAATCCACATCCCTTACAAAAAGTGCAGATACACTTATTATTTTTTTGTGGCTTTTTTTTAAGTCTATGGAATTCATTTACATGGAAACATAGAAAAAAGCTTCTGATAGTAAGAGAGACTCTCTTGATTTGTGTTGATAACTTCCTTCATATATCCATATGAGGACCACCTGGGTTGGGTTGGCTTTCCAAAGGCATGTACTGTGCCATGATCCCTCTAATTTCCGCATCCATGTAACTCTGCAAACAAATGTTGTTACTTAAACATCTATACCTAGATGGCAATTCTTCTTATATTTATTTATTAGTGTAACATACCCTGATCCTGTATTTGTAGATCGCATATCCAGAAAGACCTGCAACACCCACTCCGATTATAAGAATCCACAAAAAGCTCCAGCTGAGTTTTGTAGTTCCAACTTTGCCTGAACCTACACATTCACCAGATTCAACAGCAGAAAATCTGATTAATGACTCCAAATTAAGTATGGGATTAAGAGGAAGGAAAATCTCTGTTTTTTACCTATGCAAGTGTCATGTTCACGCATGTAAAGCAAACCATTGCTGCAGCTGCATTCATAACTTCCCCATGTGTTTTTACATTTACATTCTGGGCACTGGCAAACCTTTTTTTCTTTGCACTCGTCCACATCTAACACATTCAATCAAAATAATAAGGTTACGATCTTGAAGTCGAGGTTTATCAATTGATCTTACTTCTTTGGTTGATTACAATCCAAAGTTCCACTGATAATTGTGTATTTGCACCGAATATGCTAGACCAACATGCATGCATATAAACAACGGGTGAATAGCATGTTCCTAATGATGCCTGCCAAATAAACCGTCACAGCTCTATACCCATATGAAAAACTAGCAGTAGTATGTAAAGAAAGTACATTTCATGCTATCCAAAAGTAACAAAATGCATATGTAGCCCAGTTAGTTCACAATTACTAAGATCTACATGCAAGGCCATACCATGTATATTATATATACTCTATCCGTTTCTTAAAAAATAGATGTTTTAGGCTTAAATTTTGTTTTTTCATATACATGATTTTCTTTTACCAGTTTCTATGAAAAATTAGATGATATTTCTAAATTTACCCCTATGTAAAGACTAAAAACTATTGTGTATTTATAATAGTGCAGTTCTCAAGAATACATAAAATAAATTTTGAAGGCTAAAATGATATTTGGAATGTTTTATTAATATGAGCGAAATGCTCCGAAAAATCTTTGTTAAACGGAGGGAGTATATATTAGCAATATAAACCCTTATAGGACTATGCACATATAGGCCACTTCCACAAATATATGTAAATAACACAATACTAGAATTTACAAAGCACTAGATTTAATATGATGCAGATGTTTTCTAATGTACGACCTATATGAAAGTGGACCACATGTATATAGATGCTAGTAAAAATTCCTAAACAAGTACCTTCACAGCTCTTCACTCCATCGCCCTTGAACCCAACTGGGCATTTGCAACCATTTGAATGATCGTCCTGAAAAATCCATTTCAGGAACCAAAGAAGTTTTACTTTAGGCTAAGAAATGATTGTTCAAAAATTATACATACATTGACATAAAAGACAAAACACTTACTACGCAAGCAGAATATGTGTAGCTGCCTCGGGTTTCCCTCCAGCATCCTCCATTGTTGATACCACAATGCAAAGCTCCAGAGGCTGCCAAAAAGAAACAATGTTGAGAGCAGGCCATACATACATTACAGATACAAAAAACTCATCTGAACAAAAATATATAGTAAGATAAATCATGTCAAGCTACACAAATAAAAACTAATTACCTCTGCAGTGAGTGTAACCGTCACCAACAAATTTAACACCTTGAACAGTAGGGCACTCGCACAATCTTCCCCTAAAAGTATCCTAAATGCCGATTCAGATCAAAATAAGAGTAATCAGTCTTGGTAGCAACAACAAAACCAAAAATTAGAAAACAAAAAAAAAACAGCAAGTCCAAATGATACCCGGCATGCAGAAATGTTGGCAGCTCTGTCTTGCCAGCACCCACCGTTGTTTTCCATACATTCATTAGTTTCCAAATCTGCAAAAAATCAGAAACATATCTGAGAAAATGTCCTCCCTCCACGATATAAAACACTGAATAAAATAATTAAGGACAACTTTAGTGCAAGTTTTGAAGTAACTAAAAATTTCTGAAAATTTTAGAAAGAGCTGTGAATGTCGTGGACAATAGGACCTTCAGTTAGGCATATAGCTGGTTCTGTCGACTCCTGAAAACCTGAACACATAGCTTTAAGCACTGCCCCTTTTTCCAGTTTACCTATAAACATGGAAGATAATTCAGTTAGCAAGACAATAAGTGAGATGCTGCAGAAAGGGAGGAAACACTGTCACGTCAACAATTCCCCCATTACCTCTGTATTGTCTGTTGTTCACGACAAGAGTTGGGAGTATAGTTACGTCTCCACGGGAACCTTTGCCTATCTGAAATAGACTCATTTCAAGAACACAAAACGGAATGGAGAATATATGGCAACTTTAAAACGACAAGACCTAGGAGAGAAGAGTAAGAGCAAATTGGTTACAAAAAGACAAACCTGGGACTCCTGCTCTGCTTTAAGAATTGGGTTCTCCACATCTGCTTCAGGGTCTCCGATACACTTGTCCACCTTCTTGAGATCAATGTCTGAATGCATATAACAGAGAGTACATTCAAAATTAGCCACTTCGAGCTGATAGTCAGGAAATTTAGAATGAAATGCATAATCTTGAAAGTGACATATATCCAAGTGGTCAATATATAAGGCTTCAATACAGCAAGCCATACAAGGTAAGCTGATTGCTATCAATTAGTTGGTAGTTCTATATCATGGATGCTCACCAAGGGACTTAATAATTTCGTCTGCGCATTCCTTGGTGTACTTCTTATCCTTCATTGGACACCGGATGGCAAAGTCGGTCACATAGTCCCACCAGATCCATGGCTTACCGGTCTCGTTCAACACTCTATAGACGCAAGCCTGGCGTAGATTCTGAACAACAACATCCTTCCCATCATACCCTTTTGTAAAATCCTGCTCAGGATCAGGCGCACAGTACCTTCCATGGTTGATGCACTGAG
Organism: Kernera saxatilis; assembly: GCA_900406395.1. Lineage (NCBI taxonomy): Eukaryota > Viridiplantae > Streptophyta > Magnoliopsida > Brassicales > Brassicaceae > Kernera > Kernera saxatilis. The sequence goes on along the minus strand of OVAY01000739.1, from coordinate 25,181 downwards.
ACTTGCACTGTTTACTCAGCGTAAAAGCTTCAGGGCAGTACCAGGTGATGTAGTGTGGCGTGAACTGAGTATGCCCTCCCTTCTCAAGAATCTGAGCTGCTCCTTTGAAATTCTTGAGAAACTCAATCTGAGTATCACACTTCTTCCCACACTGGTCATTGCTGTTAGTCCAGAGTTCGTATTCGACACGCTCATCGGGATGCGGAACAGACTCAGTCCAGTCTAGCTTCATGTTAACCATGTTGCCACCGGCGAGCGCAGACTTTATACTGTCTCCCAAGCTTTTGGTGATGAGAGCAGACGGAATTGTAATATTTTGAAGATAATCCGCATCAGATTTATCTTCTTCAGGTGTATCCATGGTGATCAATGGCTCAACTTTATGATCAGCTACAAGAATCGCTGCTGCCCCAGCTTGTTGAGCTATCCATGCCTTCAAAGTGAAGAAACAGTCTGTGTTCACACAAAAAAAAAAAAGTTCATTTCCAAAAACTGAATCAAAAACAGATATTTTCCGGATAACTAAACCTAATTGAGCATCCAATTAAGGGAAGAATTAAAAGATATCGAAATCGAACCTCCACGATCGATAAGGACAAAACTGGGTAATCGTCCAGGCTTAGATTTGAAGGAGATATCGAAATCGCTGTAGCTTTTACAAGCTTTCTGATTCGATTTGGGATACACGACGGTTCCGACTAATGTACCACCGTATTGAGGAACACCGAAATTCCCAATGGCACATTCGTAAATACCTTTGATCGAGTCGGGTGATGTCACTTTGAGGTTGTTCTTCTCCACCACGAATCTACCCATCGCTAGACTCAAGATCAGAAGAAACGAGAGAGTGAAAAACCCTAGCTTCTCCTGAATCATGATTTCTTCTAGTAACTTCCTCTGAAATTACCAATCGATTGAAAGAGGATAAGATAAAACGGAATCAAGGGTTTTCACTCAGCAAGTAATTAAGATCCAAAACCCTAGCTACAGAGAAAATCTGAAACGAAGATCTTCTCTAAGCGAAATGCAAGATGCTTTTTGAACACTGTAGATTTAGGAGGAAGAGGAGGAGAGTCTTATGAGTTAAGGAAGACGATGAAGATTTATCTATTAGTAAATTACGATTAGATTCATGAATCCTTGAGTTAATTTATTAATTAATTAAAGTATGAGAAGGGGTTTAATGGAATTGTTCTTCTTTGTCGTTTCCGAAAATGTGGATATCAAAGAAGAGTTTTAAAATAAATAAATAAATCTATTAGAATAGTAAAACGGGAAACACGTGTGTGTTGTTATCTTCTAAAGATCTTTATGAGCCAGCGATACCGAAAAGGAAAAATCTTTCAACTTAGCTCAGAGGTAGATACACCCACATCTACTTGTTTTTTTGTTTTGTAATAAATTTTTGACCCACACACATCTTCTCACGGTCCTAATAATTTTGACATCTAAAGATTATAAAATGGTGGTCTTTATTTATATCATAATCTTTCACGATTTATCTTATAATTCTAAATTTCTAACATAATATCTTATAATGTTTAAACTTTAAATAGGTCTTTGCTGGAACGGTGGTAATGTTTTTCAGTGTTTGGAAAAAAAGTCGATTAGAGAAAGAAGTGAAATATTTAAGTATTTAAAAGACTGGGAAGAAGATACAAAATAAAATGAAATGGTGGTCACAAGCAGGGGTAATAATTATCATCGATTGGCTTCTTTGGTTTATTCTGTGAATAGACTTTATACACTTGCAAATATATTATTAGGGGGGCAGGATATATAGAACATTCTTCCATACCAATAATTGCCATGTACATAACAATTTTTGTAACCACTGCACAGAACCTTAATTCACTTCCAGAGAAGAAGCACACACCACAAGCAGATCTTGTCCAGAAAAAAATGAAGTAAGAAGCTTCATTTGTTTGTTCTTTTAACAAGAGAGATCCCACTTGGGTCACCACCCCATTCCTCAAATACAACAACAAGGTTCCCAAATGGCTTTAACCATGAACGAGGCACATAGTACCTGAAAAACAAGAACCCATTATTAATATATCAATCATGTGAATCAGATTTAGAGCAAAGAAGAAGATATATAGGAGAAGACATGGAGAACGTTGCACAGAGGTTTCTCGTTTGGTTATGATGATCGATAAACTGGTCCGCAATCGCATTAGCACTATCCGATTCAAAGACCCTAGATACGAACCAAGCCTCTCTATGTGGTTTGCTTCACGAAGTTAATGGGTTTTTACTGTTCTATTCTTTTTTCTAAAACCTTGCTGCACTTGATGTAAAACAGTTTTTTTGGTGTGAATATAATTTAACATT
>OVAY01000739.1:0-22810 GCA_900406395.1 Kernera saxatilis | reverse complement strand
AAAAAAAAAAAAAAAAAAAAAAGAAGAAGATATATAGGAGAGGAAGATGGACAATTTTTGTTTTTCTTACCATCTTTGAGAAGCTTCGCCACAGTGACTGAGACATTTCTTCTCGTTGTAAGTTCCAGCATAGTTGCAACGACCACAGTTCCCACGGGCCGTGTAGGCAGGCCAGTGGCGTCCAATGTTATGTCCATTTACCCAAACTTGACCTTTCCCCATTGTGTTCATGTCCAAAGCCAATGGTTCATTGCCTACCGGTGTATCCAAAGAAGACTGCAAATAAAGAGAGCAAGGATTTGACATGAATATATCTCATACTATGCTCTTAACTAAGTCCAATAAAGCCCATAACTATAATCCACCACAAAACTAGTTTAAGACTGTCTATGATACTTAATAAGGTACTAATTAATCTCATTTTTAACTAAGGTAAGATATTCAACACAATCCCAGCCGATCCATGGTTTTTCGTTTTTATTGTATTGATCCAACTTTATTGGTAGACATGCTTCATCTTTATGTTCTCTCTCTGTTTCGCAAAGTTATATGTTTTGAAATGTTCCATAAGCATACTAATAAAACATTCAAAACATGATATATTTTATTAGTACATTCAAAACATTCCTCGGTCTTTTTTATATAACCGAGGTCATTTGAAGCCTAAATTAATCCCTGAGGTTCTAGAAGTCCGGATTTTTCTTGCTACTTCAAATGTCTACGGGTGACCAAATGGAATATAATTCCACGCTTGAGAGGATTCGTTCCCTTCCCTAGGCCAACATATGAATCCTCAACAAGGTGAATTCACTCGTCCACTACCATTTGGTTCATATATATAGTCTTTATTTAATTTCATTTGTTATTTTTGATAAATGCTCTATAATAGCTAACCAATAAATATCACGTAACGGTATATTTGGAAATGTCAGCTAGTTTTTGGAAGTAAATCTGGAAAACCTTTCATCTATATCAGTTAAAAAAAGATTAGACCTAAAACATCTACTGAATTCGTAATTAAGAAACTGAGGAAGGATTTCTTACCTTGTACCAGGTCAGAGGTTGCTTCTTGGCCACGAAAGATCCATCTATCCATTCCACGGAGGAACTCCCAGTCATGGTATGAAGGCTCATAGCTTCACCTTTAGTACCAATCTACTCAAATCACACACAAAAACAAAACACGTTTAATTTATTGTTGTTTTTGGTTGGTATTAAGATTCAGTAAACTCTTGTTCAAGAGGACCTTATAAGACCATTTCCATTTAGACATGTCCCATGTTCCAGAGTTAACTCCATTCAGTGTGGCTGGACCTAGAACTCCAGTATTCCAAGTCTCATAATGCACACCAGCGTTCTGTGATAAAAAAAAAAAAAGAATGAGATCACGAATTTCATAAGTTATAAATTTATAAATCATATTCTGAGGGGAAAAAACCGCAAAAAATCCATCAAGCGGAGCAAGATCAGCACTAACCGGAAGACCCACTGCAGTACTTAGCAGAGCAAGTTTGTTGACGCCTACGCGCAATTTGATCTTTTGACTAAATGTGAACTTGGGGCTGCTCAATGCTCCATAAGCAGTTCCTAATCCAAACAAAAAAAATGAATTTTTATGGTTTTTCCAACAGAAGACGAGTTTAGCCCTTAACTATATCTTATTTTACCTGCAAGCTGGCCATTAACGAACACATGAAGAGCATGCCCAGCTGAACAAATGGTAAGAAGTGGATCATCACCAGTCTTCAAGAATCTCTCATCAGAACTAATTGTAATGCTGAGAGTAACCGAGGAACAACATAAAACAGAACCAACTGTGATCAGCCAAGATATTGAGATTTCATTTGTCAAGAAGGTCAAACATTACTTACTCTGTTATATACCAGAAATAATCTGTTTTATCTCTGGTCATGCTTATTTGTTCCAAAAGACCATCTTGAGCAAAAGTATCATCGTCATTTGAAGAAGGGCTTGCTTCATTGTATGATTCCCATGAAAACCGCGTGCTAGTAGGAACCATCTTCATTGATATGCTTGGTACACGGATCTGTATCACGTTACACATGCCAAAATGAAGAACATATATATATACTGGTCAATCTCAATAACAATAATACCACTCTTACGAGATCAATATATAAGTTAGAAACATTAATATATATATACACACACTGATACACATATTCAAAATTTTCGTATAGAAAAAATAAATTTTGAATTAGGACCCTAAACAAAGTAATGTTTTCGATATAAGCTTTTAAGTTTATTAACCTTTGCAGTGTTGTGATACTCGGTTTTGCAATCAGGTAAAATACTAACAGACCAAGGAGGCAAATCATACGGAAATCCCCCAAACATAACTTTTGCTGCATAACTCGTGTCGTAGTTAGACAGAAACGCAGCGCAAGAAGTCTTGGACTTGAACACATGAGCCTGAAAATATAACAAATAAACAAAATATATGAATCTTTGATGCTTCTTCTCTTCAATGTTACATTGCATGTACTTACTTCTTGTTTATTGCCGAGCGATGTTATGGTGGGATCAACAGAGACCAACGCAGGTTCACATAGCTTGATGACCTTATGCAACTCTTTCAAGTGACTATACTTGGGTTCTCTCGGTAATCCTTTTCACAAAATTATTTATATATCCAAAAAATCGTAAGAAAATTGTCAATCAAATCGAATAGAGAGGTCATCTATATGTAATCTTTTCAGGTTATATATATATATATAATACATATTTTTTTGGTTAAAATTTTTTCAGGTAATATCAGAGTTAATTACCATATTCATCAAGAGGAGCATCGTAGTCATAGGTCGTGGCGACGAACACACCAGCAGTTCTATCAAAGTTGGTCCCTCCATGGTACTGTAACAACATTCTCTTAATTAACTCTTAACTCAGAAATTTAATTTTTTTCTGTTTTATCTATTTCTTGATTTAAATAAATTATTAAAGTTACCATATAATAATTCATAAAGGAACCACCGTTCTGTATAAAACGAGCCACGGAGAACGCAATGTCTTCGACTGGTCTGTTCGGTATCGCACCTCCGAATTCCGTGAACCTGAGAATCATCACATACATTATTACTTGTACTCTATTTTATAAAATATTAATATATAAATAAGGACAAACAAACCCAAAGTTGATTCTGTATAAATTGAATAGCTTAGTGACTTACCAACCAGTCCAGTTCTCTGTCCACAGCTTGGGCTGATTGACTGAATTTGGTTTGAAGCCCTCACAATAAAACCCATTGCATGTGTTTATCTATTATATACAGTGCAAGTAAAAAAAAAAAAAAACGGTTAACATTCTCAATAAATTTTACTCCAAAGTTGAATACATTTGTTAAAATTTGAAGAAAAATTGTTCCCATGGAATAATTTTGTTTTTTGTCGGTGGTCCCATGTAATTTAAATTGAAAAAGACATCAAAGGCAAACAAAAAAAAACGGGGAAAACGATATTTTATTGTAACTATCAATAAGACAACAATATATATAACAATAAAAAGAGAATTTTACACAAAAGGAAAATTGAAGGCCAAAAAAAAATATTCTAAAGGTAACCCACCAAGGAAAAAAGGGATGATATTCAAACTATAAAGCATAATGATATCACACATAAATGACAAAATAGCAATAAACAAATATCTTCTTTCTCTTAAAGAATATCTAATTGCCGACCCAAAAAAATATCTAATCATTATATCATATCTAACCCAAAGTTAAACGTATTATCTCAACAACTAAAAATTAAACTGATCAATCTAATAATCGAATCAATTTTTTTATATTTGAAATCAAATAGATAGGTTGTTAAAAAGCAGAATTCAAACTAAAATAGAAACTCTACCAAACTCAACCATACTAAAGTTAGCATTAAATTGATTACGATGCTATCTAAACCAGAACCGGAAAACTAACCCAAAACCAAAATATAACATCCTGCTTAATATATGTATCATTAAGGGAATAATTAAATGAGAGAATTAATTAAAGAAAGGAAGAGAGAAAGATACAATAGGGTAAGGAGCATCATCTTGCTTGCACATAACCCACGGGACACCTGTGGATAGTCCCAATGCCATTGCAGCTGTCCATTTTGTGTATGCTTTTCCTGCTGATCCTATCTCCCATTCCATTGGTCCATACTCATTCTCTATCTGCCCATTTTTTTACATGAACACTAATGTAAATAGGATGTGCATCTTACATAATAAGAGAAAAAAAAAAACTCAAAAATGATCAATTTGAACTACTAAGAAGACATAAACCTGTGAGAGAATGATGGGTCCTCCTTGTGTCTCAAACAGCTTTTCTTCTTTCATCATATCCACAATCTTCTTTGTGAATTTTTGCATTGCAATCTTTTCAATTATCACATCAAATTGAATTTTTTAAATCACGAGATAATAATTAAAAACAAAAAAAATGGTAATTGATCAGTTCTAGAATTTTGTACCTTGAAAGGTCTATTATCTGTCCTGAAAACCATACCAGGGACATATTTGAGCCAAACAGGAAATCCCCTAAAAAAATCAAAAGGACGTATATAAATAATGTATATAGTCATAAGAAAAAAAAAAAGTTTTATTCTTATAAGGAACACGATTTTTTTTATTATTTACCCAAAATTCCACTCGGCACAAACATATGGACCAATTCTTAGACTAACATATAGACCAGCTTGCTGCACCAACTTGATGAACTTAACCAGATCATACCTCTCCCCAAAATAATACTGGAGGAGCAAACAAAAATATAGAGCATTAAGATTTGTTATGACTTATGAGTCAAGTAAGAAAATTGTTAAATTCTTTAAATTACTTTTCCAGGAGAAGGTTCATGTCCATTCCAGAAAACATAAGTTTGTATTACATCCAAACCTCCTTCTTTGGCCTTCTTTATAAGATCAGGCCACATCTGCATATATCACGGCATCCACATGTTTTTTTTATTATAAACTTCTTTTATACAAACAAATGTAATTTTGTAATGAAATAGCCTATACTATAAGAAAAACAAAATCCAGAAAATCAAAGCAATGATTCAGTAAGTTTAATCAGCAGAACCCAAGAAAGTTTGCATTTGATTAAAAAGAGGTTAATTAACTGTTTCAATTTGATTACTTCATTAATAATTAAAGATTACCTCAGGGGTGCTTCTTGGGTAGTGAATAGAACCAGAGAGAAGGATCCTTCTCTGTCCATTGATGATTAAAGCTTTATGATCATAAGAGACCAATGCTTTAGTTGAGCAAATCAACAATGAAAAACACAGAGTCGCCAGAAAAATCCAAGCTTTATCCCTAAAATCCATACCCATTTTCTCACTTTCTTTGAAAAACCAAACCTGACTATATCTTTTGTTTCTTTTTAGAAACTGGTAAAGAAGATTCGCTGAAAATTATCAGCTATTGGGATTGGAATGAATGATGGTCTTAAAGGTATATATATGTAGAGGCTGACACTTATCCTACTGTACGTATAGATTATTGAATGCATATGAAAATGAGAAAAAAAATGTGGGAGCCAATCTTTCGGCTTATTGAGCGGATGACTTTAGAACCTTGTGCCCTACCAAAAAGTTGAGTATTTTTCATTTTTCCATTTCTTTTGTTTATTTTTCAAATTATATATTAAACTTTTTTATCTATTCCTATTTTATTTTCTTCTACTTCGTTAATTAGATACTATATATATGTGCAATCTTTCTTCTTGGTCACGAAAAAACTCAGTAGTCTACAAGTGGTTAACTCCACTATTAAATGTCATTATGACTCCAAAATAATATAGACAATGGAGATGTGATTTACGAATATGGATTGGCCACAACATATTGTTATTAATCGCTTTGTTTTTAATCGCTTATATATTACAGACTTAAAAGAAAAATACGATACCTTCTTTTATGAAGGAAAACATGTATATGAACAGTTAATCGAGTAAGAAAAATCTTTGAAAAATGGATACAGATTGCAAGTTGTGTGGCCCGTGACTCTAAGTAGGTAAACATATTGAAGTTTACAAAGTATTTGCAAGATAAATTTAATGATGGAAAGCTATATTTGTGTTCCAGAAAATTGTATAAAAGGCAAGCTAAATGTTCTAGGAAAAGTATAATTCCTTTTTTTTTTTTGACAACAAAAGTAATTTCTTTTTTTTTTTCTATGCAAATGTAAATTGCACTAACAGTTAGCTTTTACATTTAAGTTCTGTTGGCTCCAAGATCATGGAAAGTGTTTCGAACCTTCGACGAGCATAAAGAAACCAATCACATTGTGTTACCACCAGACCACCACCCTTTTGATCAAAATCTATATATGTTTACATAAATTAACTATTTGCAAATTGGTTAATCCTATAATTCAATGCATCGGAACTAGTTCAATTATTTTATTTCATTTTCAACTTTGTTTCTTCGTTATTGCGAAACAAATCGGACAGCTAATAATGCTAATTAATGTGAACGACAAAAGAAATTAATTTATTTTTGATGGATCGAATGTATGCAAAAAAGGGTGAATTAATAAGTCGTGTGTTTCTAGTGAAATCCACGTATGTCTTTAATTGACTATATCGTTTTTATTCAAGGATAAGAACAAAAACCAGACATTTATTTTTCATTTCTTAATCAGCGCACACACATGATTTCAATGTAAAATAACTTTACGTACTTTCTGTTTTGGGACAGGAATGGATAAGTAAACATTCACCAATGTCTAATAATTAGTTAATCTTGTGCACACACATACTGTAGTACTTCTTTTTCTCACTACATACTTAAGTACGTAGAGACTTGGATGCACACATACATATTTGATACATGCATGTATTTACAAATGCATTAAAATACTACTTTTTCCCAGATTTTCATGACATAGTTTTACAACAATTTTTTTCTATAACGACACTTGTATTGGGAGGAGTATGTTGTAAAACTAATTTCATTTAAATGGGGTTCCCTAAGAAATGGAATAGATGTACAATTTAATGCTTTGATTAATTTCAGCTAAGTAACACTTTTTAACCTCATTTAAGCTTCAGACCCCAAAAAGAAAAAGCCCCTCATTTTAAGCTAAACCGAAACGCAGCTCCCTCTGCATTTTCTTTTAAGCATGAGTTTTTTCGAAAAATTTGGACCTTAAAATCTTTTTTTTTTTTTTTGAAATCAAGGGGTTTTGTGCTGTCACACAGTTACACTTATCTAGACTAACTAAACCGCTGCTTAGGCGCCAAATAATTTTTAATTTTTAATATTTTTATTTCCATTTTTAATTTATTAATTATAATTTTTTGTAAGAAATCATTATTAAGGATCTAACAGAAATTTATGTCAATTAATCGTCTGCCTAAGTGCCGACTTAGACCTATAAAGTTGACATTTCATTGACTCATATTTTGATTGATTTGATTTAACATTTAAAGTTTAAACAACCGGCCTTTAAAGCTTGATAATTTGCTTCGACATGTTTTATAAATAATATATGGCCTACGCTTCAAATTTCATATGGACGTTTTGGGCTTGTAACATCTCTTTATAGGGTTGTGATTTGTGAATATCTAATAGTTTGGGCTAGTGATTTGAATGGGCCTATGGACTCTCAGATAGCCCAACTCAGATGACCTATTGCTTCACAGAGCATTTAATATTCTGTTGTCCATTACGATCTATTTATACAGCTAGATTAGATAATGGCTATACGTCTAGAAATAGATGGCAATTTATAGCGTAGTATGAATAAGTTGTAAGATTACTAGAGTTTTTAACAATTAGTAGTTACGACTCTTTCGTTATTTTTAATTATTATTTATTAATGGTTTTTACTGGGACACTTTTTTTGTCGATCCGTAAAAGTAGTCGTAAGAATAATTAAACATCGTTAGAAATTGATAAAAGATGGGTAACCCGCTGGCAAGAAATATCAGTACTGTTGAAAAGAATAAGAGATGACAGTATGGTTAGAAGTGGTAAAAGGTTGTCTTACGGTTCGAATATAATTATGATTGTTTAATATTAAAAATAAAATTTTAAACCTGAAATATTAGAAAATTAGAAAATTAAATTTTCAATTTTCAGATATTCATTTTGTAGTAAAAATTTAATAAAATAACCTCAAATAGAATATACGAAATACGGTTGTACCACCAGTTTGTTTTTTTTTTTTTTTTTTTTTTTTTGTATTGCCATATATTTTTTTACCATTTTTTGTTTTGAAAATTATATTTATACCATTTCAATGACTAGTTACACAAAATCCGGTACATTTTGTATTGCTCTAAAAATTTTAAAATGGTTGACGTAAAATTTATTTTGAACCAAAGTGCCGAATTGATGATGAAACGGACGTCTATATATTGCTATTATAGATTTTTCACATTCGAAATAGATTTCCAAATCGTTTTAAATTTAAGTTTTTTAAAAAAAAACAGACGTCTAGTTATTTAATTGGATGAATCATGTGTTCTTATTTTTTTATAATATATCTGAATTGATGAACTAAACGAGTTCAATTTTTGTAGTTGATTAATATACCATGTGGATTGTGGATTTTTACCACCCGACTAATTCTTCTAAAGTGAATGTAACCGTCGAGTAGTCATTAACCGGTTTTTTAATAGGTCTAAAACATGACATTATTTCGATTGGGTAAGTGAAAATGATTTAGATAATTTCGGGAGTATAATTTTATGTTGAAAAATTGTGTATAGAAGTTGAAGATAATGAAAAATACTGGAAATGATAATTACGCAATAGTATACTCCGCTAAAATGTTCGAAAATAAATAGTGTGTGTCAAAAGTTATAGAAATGGATGTGGAGTGAAACAATGAATGATGGTATATGCTATTTTGATTTCTGTATCCAAGAAGAAAAGAAAAAGTCCACCGTCCGTACACGGCTCATCTAAAATACGCAACACTAGGGACCATTTATTCATATTTTTTATTTGGATTTGCGGAAGATCCATATAGCATATCCGTTTGTGCCATATTAAGTTATTAACTAAGCAACGTGGCCACATGACATGATCCATGTTCTTACATTTTCTCACGTTCCATCCATCGGATTACTTGTTCTACTCTTTCTCCTCTTCCTCACTTGTTCGTTGTTTGCCACATGGCCATTATTTTGTGGAAAAATATTCTCGCCGTTGATTACGAAACGCATGAAAATATTTTGATCTTTTTTTTTTTTGTATACCATAATAATTAGAGTAATTTCATGAAAATAAACAACACATGAATCAGTTTATATTGTTTATAGATCCCTGTCCACTGTCACCGACTCACCAATATGATTATTAGTATAACCGACATCGGACAACTCCTACATGTCAAAATAATTCACTAAGTAACATGATTTGACGAAATTCGAACTTGCAGATTTTTGGTAGAGGAAACCATTTTTCGAGACATTTATAAATATTCTATTAGGAATACTAATAAAAACAGCAACGGTAAGGAAAACCCACATGATTTTTTATTAAAAACCGCAAACCGTAGAAAGCAAACTCAGAATAATTGAAAATTTCTTGTATATACATTAAAGATTTTAAGTCGACCAAAAAAATATCATAGTGAAGTCTAATAGTACAAAGATTTATGTTAGATGGTACCCTATCACTCGTATACATGTGTGGTCTTGAGGCTTCTTGCTCTATCACTCACCTATCGACGTTGGAACTTAAAAATGGTTCCCTTTTCTCTTTTGTACTACTCAACTTTTTCTTTAATTTCCTAATCGTTTCATCCTTCATATATAAGACCATAATTTAAACACCCCTTTCTTTTTTTTTTTTTGACAAAAACACCCCTTTCTTCAATATTTTTTTCATCTTATATCTTGTTCTTAAAGGTACACTAATCAGATTAAGTTCGATCATATATCTTAATTTATACCTTTTCTATTCAGTGGTATAAAATTAAACGAAAAACATATGTTGAAAACATTAAAAAAAACATTTGTTAATTGATTACAGTCTTAACGATATTGCTACAGAATGAATTGTCAATATCGTCTATCGATACGTTTTTATATAGATATACGGATAACACTATAATTATATTTCCTCGGTTTTAGTTCTTTAAGGTTACGAAAACCTTATTATTAAACAATTCAAACATTGACCTTCTAATTATTTATCGTTAAATAATAGAAAGAGAAAGAACGCTGCAAGCAAAACTCAGAAAAAGTATATATGATTTTTTATTTTTTTAATAAAAAAAACAAGAAAAAGGAAACGAGTAACTTGACGCGATGGCTAACGAGATGTATAAAGTAATATACACACCTGAGACATCCACCGATCTCTTCAATATTTTTCCATTCTTCATCACCAAACTTCAACTCTTTAAACCATAAAATGAAACTTTTTGGTCTTTTTCTTGGCTTTACTCTTTTGTTCCTTTGTCCGTTCGTGTCTCAAGCCGATGTGCCGGAACTTAGCCGCGAGCCACCTCGTCCCATCGTGTTCGTTCCTCATGACCGATCAAAATCCGATCCGCAACAGGTTCGTTGACTTAACTCTTTTTCTCAACAGCTGCATATCATTTTCAATTCAAAGTTATTCACTCCATGTGCTTTTTAATTCCTATGATTTTCATCTTCGATTGCTTATGGAATGTGAGATACATAGTCCATAATTAAGATGAATGTATTTGTATTCATGTAGATTGATTCCCTTCCTCTCTTAGGTTATGTTCTATCACATATTTATCTTATATATTTTGCTAATTAGATGTAGTTTTTTTTGCTAAATATTTTTGATTCTGTCGTCGCTTATTTAATTTCACTAATCAACTTTATATATAACTATTTATGGTTGATTTTCAATTTCTTTTTCATCTTTGTGCGGGACAAGATCGTACTTATTTGAAGTTTTATGTCTGTTATCGTCTTAATTAATGAATTTTACTAATTATTAGTACAGGATAGACGTCCCATTACTTTTGTTGACTCTGTCATCGTTTATATTTACTAATCTAGGATCATTATCACTAATTATTGTAAATTTTCATCTTCTTCTATTTCATGGTTTCATCTTTTTGACATATGCACAAGTTCATACTTTTTTTTTGTTTAATTTGTAGAATATAATATTTGTAGATCACAAGATCATACTTATTAGTGAATATTTCTAACAGTTAAAATTTTAAACTTTTTTTTTGTATATTTCTTGCTTCAATGATGATATCGATTTTTTTTTTTTAAATGCAGTTTCTAAATGCTTTTTTTTTTTTTTAAAGTACATATTTTTTTTTTGAAAAAGGTTTTGCAAATTAAAGTACATATTTTATTCATCTTGTTTTCCCAGATTCTAAATGCTTGTTTGATAAATTAATAGGTGCACGTATCATTGGCGGGTAAGGACCACATGAGAGTAACATACATAACGGAAGACGAGAAGGTGGAGTCGGTGGTCGAATACGGTAAGCAACCGGGAAAGTACGACGGAAAAGCCACCGGAGAATCTACTTCTTACAGATACTTCTTCTACAAATCCGGCAAGATCCATCACGTCAAGATCGGACCTCTCCAATCCAACACCACTTACTACTACCGTTGCGGCGGCAACGGTCCTGAGTTTTCTTTCAAAACTCCTCCGTCAACTTTTCCGGTCGAATTTGCCATCGTTGGTAAATTACTCAAACTCTTTTAGTTTTTTTTTTTAATTAGTTCATCAATTATTTTCTAGTTGAAAGTGGAGACTTTAGGAACTTACTTGGAAGCATTTTAAAGTAGAAACAAACTAAACAAATTGAATAGTCTGTTAATATTCTCAATACAATTTCAGTCATGGTTAATTATTATGAATGTTTTAAATGATAGAAATATCCAACTTTTCAGTACCTTTTTCTCTAAAAATTAGTTTAAACTTTTGAAAGTTTGATTGTTTTTGTGTATACCGTATACGCCAAGATCTCAAGCTTTTAAAAGTTACACGACTAAAAGCAAAAAAAAAAAAGGAAAAAAGAAAGAAAGAAAGAATTACACGTATGTGCGTTCAAGATATTTGTAGCAGTGTCAAAAATGTTTATGCATGATTAATTGACTTAGTTCAAAATATTTATTAGTTGGGTTAAGATTAATGTTTATTCTAACTCATAATATCAATTACATGAATTAATTTTCTGCTTGCTTATAGGTTGAATGTTCATGAATTAACCGAAATTGTTTTCTGTCAACTATACAATTATTTTTAATATATATATGTATGTATTTATCCTCCACTATTACCACAATTTAATTATATATATATATATTGATATTGATATATATGTAAATCATTTCAGCCATGGATAAGAAATTGGTTGAGTTGAATCTAACGCACAAAACACCCAATCCATGACGAGCTGGGTTGGATGAATCTGATAGATCTAGTGTCACACCTCTTAGACCTATATACGTTACGTTCCGGTTAAGGAATAAATTTTCATGTCAATCTGGGTTTTATATGTGAAATATTGTAGGTGACCTAGGCCAAACCGAATGGACAGCAGCAACATTATCTCAGATAAAGAGCCAAGACTACGACGTCTTTCTACTTCCCGGCGACCTCTCCTATGCCGACACACAGCAACCACTTTGGGACTCATTTGGTCGCCTCGTCGAGCCACTCGCGAGCAACCGTCCTTGGATGGTTACTGAAGGAAACCACGAGATCGAATTCTTCCCAATCATTGAACACACAACCTTCAAGTCATACAACGCCCGGTGGCTCATGCCTTATACCGAGAGCCTCTCTGATTCCAATCTCTACTACTCTTTTGATGTAGCCGGTGTCCACACGGTTATGCTCGGTTCTTACGCCGACTTTGACTCTGATTCTGATCAGTATCAGTGGCTCCAAGCCGACCTAGCAAAGGTTAGTTGGGAGATAATGCAACTTAATTTAGAAACATTGCTTAGTACACAATCATTTCATCAATTTCACACAAAAAATGTCGTTTTAAAGTCATTTTTTGTTATAAAATATAGTTTCTAGAATTTCAAATAAATAATAAAAATACTAATAAATTAATAAATCAAAAGGAAACCCGTTTTTGTGTGATTAGTAGTACATTAAACAGAAATTGGTATATTTAAATAAACTTTTAATCGGTGTAAAGTATCAAATAACATATTTTGTGAATCAAAGGAGACATCAACCCCCCCCCCCGGTAAGATGAGCACCTAACTTCACACCATTTGTAGTAACATTTCATAATTTTCTATTAATTTTTTTTTTTTTAACAAAAAAAACTTAAATTTTTTTTTTTTTAACAAAAAAAACTTAAATTTTTTTTTTTTTTAAACTTAAACTGAAACGTGAAATTTTCTATCAAATCTTAAAAATTGGTTTTCGTTTTTTGTTTCCTTGTGTGAAGGTTGACCGTAAAACGACGCCGTGGGTGGTGGTGTTGCTGCACGCGCCGTGGTACAACACGAACGAGGCGCATGAAGGTGAAGGAGAGAGCATGAGGGAAGCTATGGAGTCTTTGCTCTTTAATGCTCGAGTCGACGTCGTTTTCTCCGGCCATGTTCATGCGTACGAACGTTTCGTAAGTTACCCCACCTTCATTAAATCAATTTTTTTTTTCTAATTTAAATTTTCATTTTAAGCTTATTACTATTTAAATGTAGAAATACATTTACACTTAAGAAAACCTAAAATTTAAAATCAAAACAATTATTTTACTTTATTTACTGATGGCGAATTGTGATTGATGCAGAAGCGGGTATATAACAACAAGGCCGACCCATGTGGGCCTATATACATAACCATCGGTGATGGAGGCAACCGAGAAGGCCTTGCTTTATCGTATGTCACCTCCCATTATTCAATCTAAATTTAATTTTTCATGTTATTTTCTCCCAATTCAATGGTTTGTGTTTTCTTAACATTTTGGTGATTCAACTGAATTGATATTAACTGATTTAATATATTATCTTATAATTTGAATTATAGGTTCAAGAAGCCTCCTTCTCCTTTATCGGTATTCCGCGAATCCAGTTTTGGACATGGGAGATTGAAGGTTATAGATGGGAAACGAGCACATTGGTCGTGGCATAGAAACAACGACTCGAACTCACTACTTGCGGATGAAGTCTGGCTCGAGAGTCTTAGCACATCGTCGTCTTGTTGGTCTTCGCGTCGTTCCAATGATGAGCTCTAAATCATCATAGCATTAGACATTTTATCCTCTCTTTTTTTTTTTTCATTTGGTCGTTCGTAGAAAATTAAGAACTACAAATATACATTTTGTTATAACTTACATTTTGATTAGGCATTTCTTTTTTTTGTTGTATTTAAGAATGTATTGGGAGTTTCTGTTCAAGTATTGCGTGCTTTTGTTTTAGGATCCAACATTGTTTAGTTTGTAGGACTGATGGATGTCTGATGTATGCTTACACTTTCAATCAATAAGACTTTTCTTGTCTATTATCTTAGATCTTGGAGGTTGAAAAACATTAACAACTCAAGCATTGGCTTTAATTTTTTTTTTTTTTCAATTATTTAATTTTGTTTTGTTAAGAAATATTGGAAGGTGAAAGAAAGCTGCAAGCAAAACTTACCAAAAAAAAAAAAAACGAAATGAGTGACTTGAAGAGTTGTATAAAACAATGCTGCTGAGACATCCACCTATCTCTTCAATATTTAATCAATTCATCACATCTTTTGCTTCATCATCTTCACCTTAAACTCTAATACAAAAAAGATGAAAATGGTTGGTCTCTTTCTTAGCTTTACTCTCTTCTTCCTCTCTCCGTTTGTATCTCAAGCTAATCGTGAATCGAAATTCACCCGCCCGCCGCCTCGACCAGACGTCATCGTCTCTCACGGTCGTCCAAAATTCCATCCTCAACAGGTTCATTAGTTTAAATCTCTTTCTCATTGCCTCTTGATCTGAGTCTTAATTCCTATAAATTTTCATCTTTGAGCCTTTTTTATATGGAGTGTGAGATGCATACTCCATATGACTCCATATGACAATGTATTGTTGTAACAAGGCCATTATCTTTAATCTATCACATATTCTCTTTTTCTTTTTACATTCTATCACATATTAATTTTTTTTCTTTCTAATCTACATTATATCCAAAATTATATATATAATATGAAAGTTCATGAATTTCCATCTACAATCCAATTGGCAATAAATAAGTAGAGTTCCTCGTATCTGTATATTGTATATTAGGTTCTTTATGTTTTCCGATGTGAAATTTCTAATATTAGTTTTCAATTTTATTTTTCTATTTCATTTCCTTGTGAGAAAATCGTATTTTGTTTTGTCTGTCATGGTATGATTCTTGAATATCAACACCTAAGCAACATTTTGTTTCCTCTTTTCAAATCAACTAAGTAGGATTCTCGTGCTCATAAACTTAAACGTCTCTAACAGAAAACCTTGCATCTACAACGGAATTTTATGACGCAATCGCAATTTTTTTTTAATGAAAAACCTTGTTTTGCTCAATATTCTGTCGCAAATTTGCGATGAAGTTGCATTTACGCGGAAACGATTTGCAACGAAACGGTTCTGTTGCTAATGGCCTTCTGATGATATTAGTTTCTTGCGTCTCAATGATATGACATAAAATTGCCCTCTAAATTTAGTTGACAAAAAAAAGAAGCAAATTTAGTTTATAATATATAATGTCGATTATATAAAATATTTGTACACATATATAGGTGCACGTATCACTGGCCGGTAAGGACCACATGAGAGTAACATACACAACGGACGACAAGAACGTGGCATCGATGGTGGAGTACGGTAAACGCCGGAAAAGGTACGACAGAAAAACCGCCGGAGAATTCACTTCTTACAGAGACTTCTTCTACAGCTCCGGCAAGATCCACCATGTCAAGATTGGTCCTCTTCAACCAAACACCACTTACTATTACCGTTGCGGCGGCCACGGTGACGAATTTTCTTTCAGGACTCCTCCGTCCACTTTTCCGGTCGAGTTTGCAGTGGCTGGTAATAGTCCCTTCATTAACTCTCTTTTCTTCATTTCTCACTTTTTCTAGTCATTTATTGGTATTGGAGATTTTAGGACCGGTGAATGATGTCCATTTAGAATGGAAGGTCCAATTCCTATGAGTTGATTCCATGTCTATAGAGAGATGGTAACTTTACAGCTAACTTTACAGCTAAAACATGTTTTGATAATAAAAAAATGGCTTCAACTGCAAAAATATATAGATGAGAATTGTTTTGATAGCACACGGGTTTTAAAAAATTTGAGTTTTTTACTCAAAACAATTGGTAATAAAATTGGGCTAAATCTGTTTATGCAATAACACGCAAACCGTGCAGGAAGTTGCACTTACATGTATTCCACCTTTTATTCATGTTCACAACTTTCCCGTTGGAGTTTGCTTGTTTTGAAGTATACGCCAAAATCCCAAGCTTTAAAGTTATACATGTCTGATCTCTCTTTTTTTCGTCGATTATATTTTCAGGGGTTTAAAAATGGTTTATCCGTGCATGAATTGGCTTTAATTCAAATATTTAGTATTGCGGTTGAGTTGAGGTTTTTTTCAAAGGGTCATATAATCAATGAGTTACATGAATTTGATTCCTAATGTGAACACTAATGCACACTTATATATTTTTAATCAACTGTTAACAAATTTTATTGCATATATTTAAATATATTGAAAACTATTTTGAAATTTATTATATCAAACTAATGTATTTATTTTTTTGGTCAACAACAAAATATGCGGATTTAAATACGAGTAGTAACGCATCAATGACACTATAATACAAATCACAAACACAAATAATTTACCTCATTTAAAACCATGGATAAAGCAATTGTTGAGTTGAATCCAACTCAGGAAACACTCAATCAATGATATATAGCTTGGATTGGGGTTGATCTATTTTGACACCTTTATTCTATGCTGGATTCTAGTTCATGCCGATGAAGAATCGGTTTCTCTAGTGGGACTTAGGAGAGATAAGTGTTTGTTGTGAAATTTGAAGGTGACCTAGGGCAAACTGATTGGACGCTGAGAACATTAGATCAGATGTCGAAACGAGACTTCGATGTCTTCCTACTTCCCGGTGACCTCTCCTACGCAGACAACCACCAGCCACTTTGGGACTCTTTTGGCCGACTCTTGGAGACCCTGGCTAGCACCCGCCCATGGATGGTCACCGAGGGAAACCACGAGATCGAGTCTCTCCCGGTCGTTGAACACACAAGCTTTAAATCATACAATGCCCGATGGCTCATGCCTCACGCCGAAAGCCTCTCTCACTCCAACCTTTACTACTCTTTTGATGTAGCTGGTGTACACACGGTTATGCTTGGTTCCTACACCCGCTTCGACTCCCACTCTGATCAGTACCGGTGGCTCCAAGCTGATTTAAGAAAGGTAACTAGTTGGGATATAAAACAACATTACTTGGAATATATGTTTTCACTATTTGTTAGCAACATTTCAAAACTAGTCATTGCAAAATTCTATAGAATGGCAATCTAAAAATTAGTTTGGATTTTCGACATGACATCTCCATATTATGAAAAATGATAAACATTTCAGCTATATTTTACTATTAGTTTCTGAAAATATAATTTTTGTGTGAGGGAGGTTGACCGTAAAACGACGCCGTGGTTGGTGGTGGTGATGCACACGCCATGGTACAGCACAAACCTGGCGCATGAAGGTGACGGAGAGAAAATGAGAAAGGCCATGGAGGGTTTGCTCTTTCGTGCTCAAGTCGATGTCGTTTTTGCCGGCCACATTCATACCTATGAAAGATTCGTAAGTACCCACTCTGTTGTTAACCTTTTCCTGAATTTAAAATTTTTAAATTCAATTCTAACTGGTAATCCGCAAAATGACAAAAAAAACCGCAAAATGATGTAGTGATGCAACAAGTTAAATTGTCATTCCTCATGTTTTAAGTTAAATCACATAAGTTAAACTGCCGACAATAACCAAACAAAAAAAGTTAAATCAAGTTTTACCTAATGACAGTTCATAATGCTTTAGAATTTCTTCTTAGGGGTTATGTTTCGCTTTTAAAAAAGTTATGTGATTTCGTAGTATTATCAATCGGAACTTAAATCAGCGACTAAAAACTAAACCAATTCCAATTGTCGGTAAAAAACAAAAATCCTACTTTTAAGAATATATAGGAATTGTTCTTCTTTTCCGTATTTGATATTGTTTAATATTCGTACTTAGTTATTTTAATTTAATTTAATATTTTTAAAGTATTATTTTACTTTATTGATTGCAAATTATGGCTGATGCAGAAGCCGATATACAACAACAAGGCCGACCCATGTGGACCAATTTACATAACCATCGGTGACGGTGGCAATCGAGAAGGGCTTGCTTTATCGTATGTCACCTCCCATTATTCATCTAATTAATTAATTACTTTTTTGGCCCAATTCAATTATTTATATTTGAGTTTTTTTATAAAACTGGTTATCTAAGTGAACTGAATAAGCCACAACTTTACAGGTTCAAGGAGCCTCCTTCACCGTTGTCCGTATTCCGCGAATCGAGTTTTGGACATGGGAGATTGAGGATTGTAGGTACGAAACGAGCACATTGGTCGTGGCATAGAAACGACGACAACTTCTCAGTTATTGCGGACGAAGTATGGTTCGAAAGCCCTAGGACATCGTCACATTGTATTTTGAATCGTTTTAGAAATGAGCTCTAAATCACCATACCATAAAACATTTTATTCTCTTCTCTCTCTTTTTTTGGCTTCGTTCATAGAAAAATAAACTCAATTGCGGTTAGCTCTCAACTCATAAAAGATGATTATTTAGATCCTATCGAATTCGATTTGGAACAGAATTTTACGTTTCAACATAAATGGTTTACATAGCTTATCACATATTAGTAGCAATGGTTGGTCACAAACTTGTAAAACCTCTAAGATCTCAAAAGTTCATAACCATAATCTTTTTAAATATATAAAAAGAGTCGTTTTTGAAAGAAAAAAAAAACTTTGTGAAATATCATCGCTTATAAATTAAGTATTTAAGTATTTATACATTTGTGTTGTCTTTAAGAATGTATTGGGAATTTCTACTAGAGGATTTGTTCGTTTGTATATTAAGAAGCTTGAGGCTAATAAACTTTTTTCTTTCAGTGGTGACAACATTCTTAACAACCCAATGCTCATTCAAGGTGGAATCATCTATTCAAAATTCGTGTGAAAACTTGTAGCCATTAGTCTTGTTTAAGACATCTTTTTTTTTTTTNTTAAGACATTTTTTTTTTTTTTTTTTGTCAATGTTAAGTGTATTGTTTAAGACATTGCCCATACATATAGCAGTAATGTAAGAAACTATAATCCTTAGGCTTTGTAAGATTATTTAATTTTAATTCAAAGACTTAAAATAATTAATTTTGAAGTGTTGTATTTATTGCACCCAAAGAAAAAAAACGGAGACAGAAATTTTTTTTTTTTTGTTGTTCTGAATAACTTTGGTCTTTGTACACGCAAAAGCCACACAATATGCCGGAAAATAAAGAAAAGCCAACGCGAATATCTTATTTCTTTCTGGGGAAAAGAAAATTAAATTTGGGAAAGATGAGGAAAGCGTCACGTGACACGTGTCCCTTTGTAATACATATCTTTTACATAATGACCCATGATGAACGGCTGAGATCAATCGACACCATCCGGATTTCTCGGGACGGACGCGTAAAATGAAGACGGAAAAGTCAACACGCCTCCGACGCCTCCGATCAAATCCTCTGAAGCTTCGCCGCTTTGACCAACGGGTTCGCCTTCGCGATCTCTTCACGACCGGCCGATTTGAAATCGAAGGTGCATCCATGGATCTCCGGGTACCTGTGGGCCCCGCAAAAAGTCGTCCCGCACCGGCACTTGAATCCGGTTAACCCGATCCGTTTCCTGCACGTCGTGCATCGATTCGGCCGTTGCTGATGCTGCTCCGTCGTCGTCTGCGGCGGCGGATTCACCGTTATCGGCTTAGCCTCGACGTCTCTCGCCGTTACCTCCAACTTGGCTGATGGGTTTTGGAGTAGAGGTTGGATCATCGGAGAAGAGACGGAGGCGATCTCCGAAGACGGGGGAGATACGGAGGAGGAGGAGGAGGAGGCAGAGAGAGAGGCTTCGACGGTGGATTTCATGGAGGCTTGTTGTTGTTGCTTGAGGCAGAGATCGCCGTAGCAATTGGAGCATAGATTCATGGTGGCGGAGCTGCCGAGGAAGCCACAGTTGTTAGCACAGAGACGGTGGCCTTCCGGCGTCTGACATCGATGCTCTTCCGCCATAGATCTCGAGAGAATTAAATCGATCAAGCTCGTTGAAAATCTGTAAAAAAAAACAAAAAGAGAGAAGATTGATTAAACAAGGTAACAAATCTGCAGAATTTAAAAAGGGAAGAGAAATAAACACGAACTGGATTCAGGTCACCGAGAAAAACAGAAATCGGTAAAAAAAAAAAGCGAAGAAAAACTCCGAAAATTTTCCTCCGCTTTCTCGGCAACCAAACGGAAGGTAAACAAACAGACAGAAATGAAAAAGAAAGAGAAGGAAACTTTATTAAAAAAAAGAAAGAAAAAAATACAGAGAAGAGAGGAGAAAAAGAAGGAGAGGAGGAGAGAGATTGTGTTTACCTGTTCTTGGAGAGGAGAAGAAGATGACTCACTGGTTATTTTCCAAAAACGAAGAATTGGGAAGAGAAAAAGATATATACAGAGCCGAGGAGGAGAGAGAAAAAGAGATGAAACAACGGCGAAACAGAGACGACGCAGCTCAAATTTAAATAGAAATATAACGGTATTTCGTTTCACAATCAGATACAATTATTTTCAAGTTTCATAAATTTTCTAAAAAATTTACTCAATTAACAATGAACTACATGTAAAATCTAGTATTTATGGATGGATACACGTAATGCACTATTCGACGATCAAATCTTCTACTGATTAAATGTCGTCATGGTGGTGTCACTTATTGATTCATATAGTAGATTTTAATTAATTTTATGGTTGATCACTTTTTTTTTCTTTCCTTACCAGAAAAAAAAAACTCATTAGATGGGTCAAACTTTAAAAAAAAATCGTACCGTGTTGATAACCTTGGAAGAACCACTTGGGACCTTTCTTCTTTATGTCAACTTGGGATCTAATCTACCACTAGTTTCTATCAGATTTTTTTAAAGAAAGATTTGGACGGTCCAAGTAATAATAGAAATATACTATTGATCTATTGTAAGAAATTCTAAAACCTCTAATAATTGATCAATTTGATGCTTGAAGGGGGGAAATGATGTACGCAAACCTTTGATTGGGTTGGTTAAGAATTAAATATCCTAAGATATTGTTTGGAATGTTTATTAGTAGGGGAACAATAATTTGTCTTTACGCTTTTATTTTTAATTATTTTCACCCATATGAAAAGGATGATATCGGAATGATCCATGACAGCATGAGGGTAATTGGTATGTCGGCGATTCCGTTCGTCAATGTTTGATATATCTTTTTTTGTCGCCAAAATTTTGATATTAAACATGCATTTTTCTGTTTATTTACTTTTAAATTATCTTTCAACAAATGAGTATTATAATATATATATATATATATTAGTAGTTATACATTCATAATAAGAACAAGTATATAATTATATCCTACTCAGTTCCTTGTTTTTCTTTGTTGTAAACAACTCAGTTCCTTGTTGGCACATGAATGTTATATTGTTATATTCTCGTTTAAAACAAAAAAAAAACACACACACACATACATATAATATATATGTACAATTGCATACACTATTTTATTCTCAAATCACATCGTTATCTCTAAATCATAATTATATACGATCAAACCACAATTAAACTACAACGCACAATTAAAACTTAAAGGAGATGTGAAAATATGTAGTATAAGAAAAGTAAGATCCATTCTCAAAACGAGTGGGAAACGGGTGACGGGGCAAGTGGAAGGACGACACGAGGAAATACAAAAAGATGAGTAACAACGAGGCGATGACGATTTCCCTTTTTGACTTTTTTGTTTTCAGCTTAAACATTGTCAATCGAGGGCTAAAAGTTTTTTTTAGAAAGTGAGGGCTAGAAGTTTGATGCAACAAATCGCACTACTAAAAATGTTATATTTAATATAATTATGTATAAATCAGATATTAAAAATATTATAGTTTTAGAAGTTTGAAAATATAAATAGACTATCATATCATTTTTAAAAATAACTATTTCTCACTCTTTTTTTGAAAAAAAAATCTTCTACATTTTCAAAACACTTTGTAATATTTTTGTGATTTTTTTTGAAGTTGTGAAGTACATATCTGCAAATGGTATTTTAGAAACGAATGAAAAAATATTAGGGAATTTCAGTACATTTAATATATTTTATGTTATCAAACATGAATCGTATTGATTGATGTTAGAGTCAATTAGGTAGATAACAAGAAATCGAAACATAATTAGCTAACTAACAAAGAGAAAACTTTTTTTCATGTGTCAGATAGTGTTTTTACAATTTAACCCTTAGTACAATATCAGTTAAAAAAATTATTACAATATATTTTTCGTTGGTATAAAATAAATGATGACGGTTACGCAGAAAAATACACATATATATAGGTTAATAACGAGTTATATATTTCGATAACATGTTAAATTTTTTATTATACCATATAAACATACAAATTACCTCTAACTCTTTATTTAACGTGGTAATAAAAGTATTAAATGTTAACTTCCATATTGATGTTTTTAGGTGCATGAGGTGAAAACATTTTTTGGTATAAAGTTGATGTGTGATATTGATTTGTT
>OVAY01000738.1:21935-46362 GCA_900406395.1 Kernera saxatilis | reverse complement strand
GAGTTTTTGATTGGAAAAGTTATCCCGAGAATTCGTGAAAGATGGCCACAAGAAGACTTCGGAAAACCTATTTTTATTCAACAAGATAATGCAAGAACACACGTTGATCCGAAAGATGAGGAATTCCGGACAGCGGCTTCTCATGATGGGTTTGATATCCGTTTGATGTGTCAACCACCGAATTCGCCGGATTTGAATATTTTAGATCTTGGATTTTTTAGTGCTATTCAAACACTACAACACAAAGTGTGTCCGAAGACAATAGAAGAACTAGTTTCTGCGGTGGAAAAATCTTTTGATGAATACTCATCGAAACAAGTAAACCGGATTTTTTTGACGTTGCAATCATGCATGCAAGAGATTATGAAAGTTCGAGGGTCAAATAAGTATAAGATCCAACATTTGAAGAAATCCATCTTGGATAGAGAAGGTAATCTACCTTCACGAATGACATGTGATCGTACAAGATGTACTCAATTATTTAGCGACTTAGATTATTTTATTACCATCTTGTTATTGATTTTTGTTGTTGAGATAATATGAAGAATACTTTTGCATAAAAATAGTTTATTTAAATTTTATTATCGTCATCTTCCTGTTACATTATTTTCTCTCTCACGTCAATAACAAAAATAGCATCAATGGCCTTAAGAGAATTAGGAATGACGTCAAAGCTAGAAAAACAGAGAAAAGATAATCAAACCCAACAGAAAAATTATGAAAATATCAAAGCTAGAAAAACTTAGGGCAATTAATCTTTAGCATCGTCAATATAGTTTCTTCAATTTCTTTATTAGGATGCAACTCTCCTTCATCATAATACATCTTATTTAAATCTAATTTACGGGTGATATATGATTTAACCTTGTAAACATTCCTTGATTCTTTTTCTTTTTCTTCTTCTTCTTCTTCTTTCTTCATCTTCATCTTCTCTCCTTCTTCTCGTTTCATTTTTAATAGAAATAAAGTTAATAAAAAAACAAAAGGTGCACATCGTGGTTTAATAAATTTGACTTTAGATAGAATTTGTCTTTTCAATTTCTTGTTTCAAACACAGTAATTAATAAGCCTTATAAAAAAAAAAGCATTAACTACATAATACATCTTGAAAATAGAAATGCATTAATTATATTATAGAAAATCAATCTTTAAGAAACAAACATAAATCCTAAAAAATCAATCTTTTGAGAACGGAGGGAGTACATTTTACTATCTAAATAGTATAAATTATACCGACGGCGACGACTCGTAGATTCAAAAAAAAAAAACGAAAAATATGCAAATTGAGGGAACATTTATAATCGTATGAGTGGTGGTAGCAAGAGACCTATCCGACGGTAGATATTTTGGTCGGAGGGAACGGCGGAGAGTAGAGGTAGGATGCACGCATATGCACTCACCTTCACTGCCCATCCTCTCTTTTTCTTTATTTATTTCCTTTTCCTTTTCCTTTTATATGTTTTTTTTGTCTTGTACTAACATTTTCTTTTTCTATATATATTTTATATTATTTTTGTTCTAATAGTGGAATACAGAACTACGTCACGTACCAATATTATAATGAATCATGTTAAGGTTTGTGATGGATCTGCATAGATAAAAGAAGCTTCGCAAATTGATGGATATGATGAGAAGATCCTGTAAACTAGATCACGACCACATGCTATGTCGTAACATTACTCGGCCTTTTCTGGCATGGACCAAATCATTCATTTTTCCACTCGCTTTCAGTTTCTTGAAACGTCAAATATACAACTCCTTATTTTTTTAACTTTGCTATAATTATTATACATCCATTCGATTATTTACGAATAACTATATATTACTATATGGATTATGGAAGATAATAACTAATACTCTTAATACGATAACTACATTTATTTAAAAGGACAGTGACACATTAACTAATACACCGAATGGAATTTTCTTATATTTATAGGACTCTTAACTCTAGGTTTGTAGGTAAGTTTCATACGAGTAATTTAGAAAACGATATTTCCATGTGATGATCAATTGAAGCTTCTAATAATTAACTATATGTATAAAGTTATTTTAACTAATTAGGTATATGTTGAAACAAATGGTTGATCTTAAAAGTTAGTTAGTATTTTTTTTTTTTTTTAGAAAGGAAAATCTGGTTATACAATTGAAGATTCACAAAACAAAGTTAGCAAAAGCTAACTTAAAAACTTAGTCTTAAAGAGAGAGTTTTTGTAAAAGATACTTAACCTACGACCCCAATCAGTGTTTTATAGTTATTTCTACTTGTATAGGACCTGTTGTTTTTTCCTTGTCAACGTATTGGATCTGTTGTTAAGGACAAATATACGGCTATATTATATCTTGGCTCCTTTTGTCAATATTATTAGCTCTCCCTTTGCCTTTGTTATCAATAATTTATCTTCTAATTAACATAACCAGATTCATATATAATATCATATCCCTCCATGGGAATCCCTGTCGATTGGGATTCGTATCTAAATCAATCATAAACCAGAGAAAAAAACAAAGTAAAAGACTCTTCAAACTGTTTGTTAGCCAAGTTGATCACAAATTGTAACAATATGATTTGGATCCTTGGACTCTTGCAATTACATTGAGACGCAGTAGGTACCTATATTGGCGATAAAGATATGTTTTTATATATACCGGAAGCCGGAGGGTGAGTGTTGATTAATGACAAAATAATTAATCACGTAAATACAAATTTGAGTGGTAGGCAACATATGTTTTTTTTTTTTTTTGTTAATTGAAATTTTTTTTTGGTTAATCTAAACCATATTTTCATCGAGTCGAAATCTTTTCCAAGTAAGATTCGAATCTTGGTATTTGGAGAGCAATCTTTTTTCAAAGGACAACAATGATCAGTAAAACTACGAACACTGGATTAACAAATCATGCTATTTGTTTTCTAAATTTAAATGTAAAAAACTATGATATTATAGATTACTTAAAATAAGGGGTAGACCTCATAGTGGAAAATTGGGGGACGATATGCATGAACTTTACGAAACACGATTTGACGAAAACATTTTTTTTTTTTTTTACGAAAAATTTAAGAGTGAAGTACTTAGCTATAAAACGCCGGGTATGATTTATATTTAAACTGTATATAAATGACCCAAACAGAGGCCAATAGTGATATCAAGTGGTTGACAACAAAATTAATTAGGAGGGACTTCGTGAATATCTAAAGTTGAAACTCTAGAAAATACAAGTTATTGTAAATTAAAAAATTGGATTATCAGGAGCTAATTGTATAGCAAGAGTTGAGCTGTCTGTCACATGTCTCGTGCATAGGGTTTAGAATGATATATATAGATTTGTAAACCGGTCAGCCATTGTGTCATAAATGGTAAATCGTCGTATGTAAAAATCAAATTGATATGTTAAATCAAGTAAGAAAAAGTCACAATTAGAGAAATGAAGAAGAGGCAATGTATAGTCGGTAATCTTGTAGCTACGTACATGACCAGTTGGTGTAGTGTATATAGTTTTATGATTGGATCATATTTCATATTTGGGCGGTGGGAGTCGAAGTTGTGAAGAAGTTCCGATACACGTGAGAATCCGACGTCATCAAGAGCGATGTGATAAGTGACGTGGCAGAAACGATGACGTCAGCGTTGCATGTAAACTGAGTGGGAAGTGGTCGAGAACAAGTGAGATGCGACGTGTACATCTCTCTTTAACAAATTCCGTACGTACGTATTGATAACACTCGCATGCTTTTAAAATTTGGGAATTTGAAAATTAATGTCTGATTTTCATATATCATACGGGCCGGTTTGAATTCATGAATCAAGATGCGAATATATAAACAAAAAAAAAACGTAAAGGAAGGAAGTAATGATTTTGAAAGGGGGAAAAAACAAGTAAAGTGGCAGAGAAGAGAGAAGGGACATGCGTCATGGAATTGGTCAAAAGATAGCAAAAATGAGTAGAGTTATATAATGAAGAGTTACCATAATAAGGAAGAGAATCAAGTAGCTGTTTCGAGAGGGGCATGACGTCATCTATCCTCGAGGTTTGCTTCTGTTCCAAGTTTCGTGTCAGTGCCTACTAATTAACTACGTCAGATGATGTCATCATCCCCCTATATGATTTTAAGTTTTAACTGCACAAAAACGCATCGGCAAATAATGCGATGATTCATCCTGTTTCCCTTTTTCTATGTAAGAATCTAGAATATTCTTCCCACCATATGTTATAATCTCGGGTTACGTATATATATGGCTATTTTTTTAACAGCAAACCAAAAATCTCTAAAACTCGAGTACCACGCAGTAAACTAGATATACAGTATACGGTCACAGATTGAGTAGCGATCAAATGTAAAAAAAAATGTAGTATGTAATGTAAATCCCCGATAGGCTTTTGGAGGATCCACACAAATAAACGAGAACCCGAAGCACGCGCGAGATAAATGACAATGGGCCCCAATATAGGCCCAACTCTATGGCTCCTCTAATTGCCTATTCTTAATTACTGGGGGGGCTGGCCCGCTCTAAAGTAAATGCCAAAGAGAGAACTTTTTTGACTATTAAAAAAAAAAAAAAACCAGGTACTTGTTGTTGAAACAAAGAAGAAGAAGATGATGATCGACAGATGTAAATAATTGCCGAAAGGCAATGCCCTTGAAAAAACGGGGGACATTGGCTATTTGTACAAAGATGATGGATCATATAAAGAAGCGTGGCTCTGCAGCTTCATCTTTTGGTTTTGGTTTGGTCACACTCACACATGTTGTTGTTGTTGTTCTTCCCTTCTTAGCTTTTGCCGATGAATCCATAAAGATGTCGCATGCCATCTGTTTTGCTCTGCATGCTTTTGAACAGAATGCCCCAAAGTAGCTGCGTTTTGGAAGAATAACCCTTTCACTAAATATCATATCAGTTTTCAGTTTTCAGTTTTCAGAATTAGATCGAAACTACTGACCCGTACATGAAAACATCCTCGTCGTGACGAAGGCTCCTCTTGCAGAAGCGGCATATCTCAAGAAAGTTTTCCATCTGAACCTGACCGGTCTTTTTCTCCGAGTACTCATCAGGATGCGGCTTATCCACCAAGCTTGGGGCTCGCCGTCGCTTACTCGGCACCATTACATCTCTCATAGCGGCAGATTTCGAATTTCACTTAGGGTTTTGGAAAATCCCGACAAAATATATATAGGCACTGTGGGGACCACGGAGGATTTCCTTAGTGGACCAATAGGAATTCAAAGAATACTCTACGCACTACACGCGCTCTACAGGTTTTGTGTCTTTGGATTCAAGATTTACTGCCTTTTTAGTTGTTGTTGATTGGATTCTATTTGAATACCCCTTTTCCATTTTCTCAACTTCCTCTATTTCTTGCTCACCATTTGATTCTATGGAATATTGATCTCTTAACAACTTTGTAAAATCTTTGATATTTTACTGTTCTTAATCATGTATTTTTTAAATTTATTAAAATATTGTTTATCTTACTACTTTTGAATATATATTTTTCTTTTCTGTGTTTGTCATTCATTGGATTAGTCTTTTTTAGATTCCTATCAAATTTTATGAATTATCTATATACTAATATGATTTACTTGACTTTATAACTTAACTAGACAACTAACAGTATAACTATTATTTTTCGAAAAAGGTTTATTGTTGAGATAAATTTTATTCATCAGGATATCAAACCCACATGAGATCATAGCCAAGATTTATCACGCACAAGATTCTATCAAGTCGGCGACCATTGCCAAGATTTTATTTTATTTTCTCGTCTCCATAGCCAAGATTTCACAAAAAATAAAAAAAAAATGTGATAGTGATACTATATTATCAATTGTTAACATATAAATTTAGAAAACCCCGAAAGAAAGAGAGTAAAATGAGCCCAACACATCATAAAGCCCATTAAACATGTTTATTATGGGCCCACGAAACCAGCCCACTTTTGTAGACTAAAACATACCGAGTAGCTCCACTGATTATAATTTCATAATTATAGTACTGTATCATATATATAGCGATTTATAGACCGAATGACATGCTGACCAATTTTCAACTATTTCTTTTAACAAAAACTTTTGATTACAAATATGTCGTTTTCTCATGAAATTTTTATCAAACATATGTAATTATTAAACAAATAGATTTTGTTATGGCAAAACAGGAGATAAATAAATGCTTTTGGCACCAATCCAACGCCACCTACCATTTTTTAGTGTATAAAATGTAAAAATACCATAGTATTTAGGAACCATCATTTTTGGAAAAATCTATTTTTCAAAGAAACAAAGGAACTAAACCCAAAAAATGGATGCCTTTATGCATTTTCATCCTAAAATCAAATTCAATCCAAGTACCTTCGACATAAGAGACAGTAGCTTTGTAGGGGATATTTCTCTTAAATGCTAGCTATGGTACAAACGTATCGGATGCTTATCATATGCATACTTTCGCATAAATATAAAGGATAGATATAACTGTATCACGATTTATTTAATTATTTGCTGAAATTTGAAAAGACGAGCTAAACGAGATACTCTTTCATGCAAATACATTTAAATTTTCTGATAGAAGCTTTTTTACGTTTTCGTTGGTGTTAATATGAAAATGTTATAATATGTTTGTATGCAGAACAATGCTTCTAAACTTTAAACATCATTATCACTCTGTTATGACAAATTGTAGTTGAAAGTTTATAGATGTAGAAAAGAAGTCAATCTCCTCTTATCAGAAATTTGGAACAAATTTATGTGCTTCGTATCAGTATCAAGCACTATGAAGTCTGTCTATGAGTTCATACACATCTTTTATATTTATTTTTTATAATCGTAGTTTTCATGTGCAATCTCACTATAATATTTTTAAAAAAAGAATTGCATTCGTGTATTTTATGATAATTGATGTTAACACAGCTACGATAACACAAAGAATCTTGTTTAGTTTTCGAATGTCTAAAAGACTTTATCTTCTTATTCTGTTGAGAAATCCCGAGTGTTATTAATGTAGATGTGTCTAGAGATAACTGGTTTGATCCGAACGTAATGATTCGGATTAAGAAATGTTGACAAATTAATCAATGATTCAAGAAAATGGACATCTTCCTCGTTATCTTGCTCATTTGCTTTCTTTGGTGTCCAAAAATTTATCTTGCAAGAGTCGAAGTCATGTCGCTTTCAAGTTCGCCAAATTTTTTTTTTGATAAAAATATAAATATTTCATTAAAAATAAAAATGTTTAGAAATTACATGAAGTAAATTCTACAATTTGGTTCTACGGCAAACAAAAAAAAAAAAAAACATGGAAGCAATAAACATTCAGTCCATCGACATCAACAAAAGTTTTGACGCTTTTGGAATCAATGAAGTGATAAACGATTCTAAAGATTTTCCTAAGTGTTACTCCTAGTTAAAAGATACACGAAGACAAACGGCAATGACCGATTCATCGAAAACCAAAGCGGAAAGAAGCCTTTCACCGGTAGTCCGAGAACTGAGCCGTCAACGGCATAGAGCACATAGCCCTCAAACACCGACTCCACCCATGTCTTGTGAGAGCAACTCTTCGTACTAATCCATGAGCTTTGGTTTTCAGTTTCAAACCAAAATTTTTAATAATACATTTACATGCATAAATATGAAAAGAAATAACCTAACATCTTCATACAAAAATTAATCTTTATTAAGTTAACTTTATAATCATAGTCGACCAACAAAAATAAGAAAGAAAAAAATGCTAGCAATATAGCTATAGCTTTCAACATTCAAGGTTATCCGAGACTAAGGAGTTAACCCAAATTCTTTTTTTTTTTTTTTTGAGAAAAAGAGTTAACCCAAATTCGAAGTAAACTTCCGGAAGTTTATCTTGATACTCCAGTGATGCCACTTGGTCACAAACCCTTTTTGAATTAACCTTTTATTAGAGATGGCAAATCACCAGAAAAAATGATTTTAAAATATTCATATCGAATTAAATAGATGATTTGTGCTAATCCCATTACAATTTCTCTTTTTTTTTTTACCCTCCACGTCAAATGATTTTAAATTAAATCATTTTTAATTAGTAGTCACGTTCATTATATATGGATTGGGCGTCAAACTTTTCTCTATATGATAGTGTGTTTATATAAGGGATCAGAGTTGTTGAATGGTTAGAAAAACAAATACGGAATCGATGGATTCTCAATATACATAGACACGTACAAATCCAATGACATATTTCGATGAGTGATCGCTCTTTTGATTTTTTGGCTTTCCGTATTTTAATCAGATCGTTATTCTGTTAAAAGGAAAGCGAATTAAATGGCAGACCAATAGAAGCAAGAACTAGTCCTTAAGGCATAAAAACGACACGGAGTTGGTGTCTATGCAGCAGAAACAGCCCACACTTGTGTTTTTTCATGTTTAAAAAGTTTTGCCTCGACGGGGCCCACTAAGGAAGAAGAAAAGCCCAATATGATTACGAAAACGCGATTATTGAGTAGGACCCATGCACTCCTGTCTTTGCATGCGGGCCCCTCTTCTTTAGCCCCACGGCCTATCATTAACTTATTTTTCACAATAATTCTCTTATACTAAAGGGTTTTAATTGGAATACTTTTTTTTGTTCTTTAAACTTTGTTAATAGTTGACAAGAAACACTTTCTTATTATGAGGTGGGAGTAGGAGTGTAGGACTATCATAGCCGTATGCAATTACGTGGCTGATAATACAATCTTGCAAATTAATGGACTTTTACTACTTTTTATTGAATCTTGGTACCATCCGGAAAAACAAAGGAACAATAAATTTATTAATTATGTATGCTAGAATCTATTAAGAACAAATTATAGTCGTAGAGTGACCAAGCATAAGATTTTAGTATAAAAGAAAACCTCGGTATAGCTATGCAGATTACCAATGAAAACTATAATGAAGTAGAAGTTGACGAGCTTAAACAATCAAATTGGATAGTTGGATGGGATTTGAGAAACACAAGATCAACAACAAGAAAAGTAGTTGCATCTTCCATAAATCGACGAGCTACTGAGTTATATAATTTTGGTCAAATAAGTGATTATTCTATAATTTGTCCTATAACGCATACAAGACCCTTCGATCAACTTTTAGTGGGCAAGCACACGTGGCGCTTAAGTAGATCTTAATTATTGGATTAAGCAAAGCAGGTGCACTTGTGGGACCCGCTCCCTTGTTTTTGTTTAAAAAAAAAAAATTCAATACGTCACTGATTCTTTATTTAATCAAACAAGAACTCCAAATGAAAATGGATTATGATTAGAGAAAGACAAATGAAATAATGACAAAATGCCGTGTAGAATAATGGATAAAAACTGGTAAGAATTATTATTTTTTTTTAAAATGGAAACATTAGAAAAGAAAGCCTTGTGTTCAGTGTTTACAGAGGCCCAAACATCAAGGCAAAAATAATGTATCGCTGTACATAATAATATTGTCCATGAAAAAATACAAACAAAATTCCAATTTGCTTCAATCTTTTATATTTCAACCCAAAATGTTATTAATATACAACGACAAAAGAGTACAATATACATCCAACCAAGAATGCCCTTTAACCAAAAAAAAATACATACATTCAAGTTCAACCATATACGGTAACATAAAAAATATCTCGAAAATTATTGAAAAAAACGTCAGCATAGTAACGTTAAGCATAAGGGGTAAATCCGTAAAGTTTGATGAATTTCTTGATTAAATCCACAACGTCCCTTCTCTCGAGAGAAGAAAGCAAGTTTTGATCTGAGAGGATCATCATCATCATTTCATAGGAGTGAGACCCATAAGAGCAGAAGCAGTCAGAGTTTTCAATAATTGAGCCATTCCTTTCCTCATTACTTATCTTTTTTGTTCCTTGTCTCATCTCTCTACTCACTCTCCATGGAAGCTACCGAGTTATGATCCTTACTCTCACCGGATCTCAGAAACAAACCTCGATTATCTCTAATGGCTGATCAACCCCCATCTTCAAAATCTCTCTTTACCTCTCCAACGTTTAGGTTTTTCTCTTCAAAGATGACTCCTTTTGACTCTGATTTCTCCCTCCTCAGCCCAACTTCGATCCTCGAAGCAAACCCATCAATCTTCTCCTCCAAAAACCCTAAACCCACTTCCTATTTCCCTAACCCACATAGGTTTCACCCACCAGACGCCTTTGGTCTCGCCGATCTCGTCAAAAACAGAGACACTAACAGAGACCACTCGAGAAAACCTGTCAACAAGATGGTCCTCTTCGGGTCAAAGCTCAGAGTCCAGATCCCATCAGCCGATTTTGGAACTAAAACCGGAATGAAATATCCTGGTCATGGTCATGGTCATGGACAGGGACAACTCAGCCCTTGCGTCCAAACAAAGGTCTTAGCCGTGAGCGAGATTGACCAGACGGAAGACTACACGCGCGTCACATCTCACGGTCCAAACCCAACCATCACACATATCTTCGACAACTCTGTTTTCGTGGAGGCCACTCCTTTCCCACAGATACCCATGGAGTCCAAGAAAACGGACATTAGTTTTCTAAGCTATTGCTACACCTGCAACAAGAATCTTGACCACAAACAGGACATCTATATATACAGGTCGGTCCATAATCTACTTTCTCTTCAATCAGCTCATCGAGTTTCAAAACTAATTTTTAAAATGGTTGTGGTGCAGAGGAGAGAAAGGGTTCTGCAGCAGCGAGTGCAGGTACCAGGAGATGCTTCTTGATCAAATGGAGACCTAGCACCGCCCTTTCTCCATCTCTTCTAATTTTTTCCTTCTTTCATTTTGTCACAAATCTACCTTTGTAGTATTGCTTTCTTGTTCTGCCTCCTCTTCCTTTTTTTTTGGTATTTCACTATTTCTTTTTTTTTTGAAACTGATATTTCACTATTTCTTGTCATAACCTTTCTCTGCCTGCAGATATATGAAAGAGAGAGAGAGAGAGTTGATAACTTTTGTGTGTTATGAGAGTGACTTGGAGAGCTGAAAAATATCATAAATTTGCAGAATATAAGGTCTGAACAAAAGCATCAATCTTCACCATATACTCGATCGCTCTAATGAGTCTTAAAGGCAAAATGATATTTACTACAGTTTGCTTTCCTTTTATTTTTGTTTGGACCTAAAATGTGAAAACAACAAAAATCACTAATTACATTTTACCTCAATTTTTTAGGTAAAATAATAATAACTTGTACCACTAAACTCAGTTTTAATCGACAAAACTCTTGTTTCATCCTGTGAAATGTTGTTCTGCATAAACTGTAAAACAAATATTTTTTTTTAAAAGTCAATAGACTGATTTGGTTTGCAAGCAGGACGATCAATTGATTCGGTTTACAAGTACATAATCTATCCACAAACAAACCAAAGCAAACCATAGATGTCAGGAATGTTCATGTGGTTAAAATCCTGATGGGCTTAATCCCTTATTAGGCCAGCCCGAACCCGCAAGTTTTTCTTCCCAAGATAATAATATGGGCCATTTTGAATAGACTAACTCACATGTAATAAACTAATAATGAGGTTTTAAGAACATCCTTTGTTAGACAACATGAATCTCATAGATGCTTGATAGTCGTAGGAAAAAAGATGCAAGACAAATATAAATGTCGAGGATCATCAGTTTTTTGAATAGGTATATATATACTTCAAACATGATAACTTCTCTTATGAAGCATATATCGCATGCAAACTTTATAAAACATTGATCTCCACGTCATTCACCAAGATTATCCTGAGCTTCCCAAAACCAGAACTCATCGTCAATGCCGTGCCCGGTGAGTAACATGCAGTGCTTTGGAAATTTCTTGAACCACTGAACACCACATTCGTCATCGGTCGGAACGTCCAAAAATTGATTAGTTTTCATTTTGCTAATATTTTAAAACAAGTTAAAACTCTATATATAAAGTAAAAGAGTTACATTTCCATCTCCCCAACTCTAGTAAGATGGGAGAACATCTAAGGAAATCGCAATGTGAGCTACCACAAAGCTTCTCTTGGATAAAGTTCTCGAAAACGTTGTACAAGATATGTACAATTTCAATTCTGAATCTTATTTGTATAATGTAAAATATGAAAATGAAGAATCTTGTCAAATAAAAGTTATGCAAATTTTGATGATTGTTACCATCACCTAATGCCATAAAAATAATGGCCATGAGAAACATTTCTCTTATTTGTTTTGTTTCCTTGTTTTCTAGTTCTGTTAATAATAAAAAAAATGTTTTTAAAGATTCAAGAAAAAGTGTTGATTTTCTAAAATCATTGATGTATAGTTGTTGTTGTGCATAAACTTATTAATGTCCATAAGCACGACAATTTTAATCAGAATATCATAGTATCCTCTAAAGTTAAATAAAATGTATTTTCTATATTTTATGAACCAATTCAAATTTTT
Organism: Kernera saxatilis; assembly: GCA_900406395.1. Lineage (NCBI taxonomy): Eukaryota > Viridiplantae > Streptophyta > Magnoliopsida > Brassicales > Brassicaceae > Kernera > Kernera saxatilis. Next base: position 33,976 of record OVAY01000738.1, on the reverse strand, counting down.
TTATTGTATTCATGTAAAAGTGTTTCAAGCTGTGTCAGTTTTTTGTATTGTACTATTGACTTTGTAATTATTAGCAATATTAGTGTTTATGATTATCTTTCTAATTACCAATCTTGAGCACGCGGTAAGGGATCCAATCTTGTTTTTATGATCCGTGTAATCTCATATATTATGGATGTCAGAGGTCTTATGAAACCTGGCATTGCATAGAGGGATGCTTTGCATTGCATTGCCAACCAAATTATTAGAGTGGAGTTGGGACACGTTTGACTAAAAACAAAGCCAACGACGAAGATCCAGCTCGAACGTAATTATTGAAGAATGTACTCTACACGGTTGATATGTATTCACAATCAAAGAAGAGATGCTAGTGGGATTTGTTCTCAGCCTATCTCGTGTGTGAAGTCTCTGTTGCACTGTGACCGATGTTACAAATGCATGTTTCATAATTCTACCAAAAAAACCAAACATAAAGATACCAGTTGGGTTCAGCGACTTCTAAGAAAGTGAGGGTGAAAATTTAGCTGATGGTTAAGAGACAAACTTCAATAAGCACAACAATGGGATGTCTACCACGTAATAACCTCCAAATGCCATTGCAAATTATCAAAGCCACAAAAACATCGAGTGGAATGGCTGCTATAAAAGTAGCAATTGTCAACTTAAATATTTAACTAGGATAGTATTTGTTTTGTTAGTGGTGGAGTAAATGTTATAAGACTGACGAGTGATAAGAGGAAGGTTAACGTGCTCAGACTTCAGACTCTGAATTTTCATACTCTCACATTAGTCCATGAAAACTAAAATCATATTGTTTTTGGTTTGTTCAAATCTATATTTGACACTACTGGCAAAATATCGATATAATAGATCATGCATGATATTAATATAGGTGAATTGAACAGTGTCAAACTCATCATGACACACTTTTTTATTCTTTGTTGTGAATCAAGTGATTCGTGAAAAAAAAATGTATATTGAAGAAACAAAGATGTCATAAGTATATATATAAACGACCTTTATGGGTTTCCGGTGACACCATTATCCACTCACTTTTATTTCCTGTATAAGAACAACAAAAAAATAAATGGGAATAATGAAACTTTTGTTGATAAATTAGATAATTAATATTTCGTCGTAAAATATGTCAAAGTTGTGATAAGTAAAGATTATCTATGCTAGAAAAAATATCAAAAGATGGCCGAATGGGAGGTTTCTGCCAGAGCTTCGTCCTTATTATGTTCATTGTCGTCGCTACACGACAAAACACTATTTTTTCAAGTAACATACAGTAAACGCAAGTTGCCTTTTAATTTAATAAAAAGAAAAAAATTCAAGAAGACGAAGATCTTTGCAAGATCCATGTACTATATATATTTGCCCCTGACTTCACTTTAAAATTACAGATTCGACTTCATTTCTTTAAGAAAAATAAAATCATAAAAGCAAAAACTCACAAGTACAAAAAGCCACACGTGTGCGGTCAGGTCTATAACACATGACGGTGAGGATATTGTTTTTTTTTTGTCAACCACTTGTTGTTTTCTCTCTTCTGTTTTAAGTTTAGATTAAATCAACGCCATGTTTTTTTTTCTTTTGCTAATTAGGTATATAATCATAATTCTTTAGTTTGACAAAAAAAAAAAAAAAAATCATAATTCTTTAAATATTAGGAACTTTACTTTTAAATATTCGTTAAGAGATCATTATTCCATTTGTTTGTCAATTTCATTAAAAGCAAAAACTCACAAGTACAAAATCATAAATACTTTAACAGTCTTTAAACATAGTTATTTCTTGTTTACTGATACATAATTTTATTTTACTAATGCATGAACTTTCAAAACAGTACAAATATTTTGCATATAATTAGAAATAAATCGTAATATACCTTTACATTCAACAATAAAAGTGGTTCGAATAGTAATATAATATGGACGCTCTTGCATTATTATATGGTCTATAACTCGCATTATTGGATCCATCAAACATTCGACTTAATATTTGAAAATAGCTGTTGGCTAGTTGACTCGTATTTCTTGTTTTTTTGGTGTGTGTCTCCAGTGATTATTGTTTTATTGATTTATTACGTATACGCAGTATATAAGTCACTCGATATATATGTCGTAGCCAACATACATCAATTGCTTGGGTCACTTCTACGAACAAATCAATCCGCCAGGTTATACATGTTATTGTAACGGATAATTTAAAATATAAATGTATTTATTTATGGAGCTAGTAAATTACAAATGTGGAATCTAGACTTTCAACACACAGAATTAAGATAAAATGCACGTATATATCAAAACATTACAAAACTCGATCGAATCCTCAGTAATCAGTACGCACCAAGCTTACTATTATAATACTCTACAAGTTTTTTAAATCAATAGTTTGGCCCACGCTGACACAATTTTCAAATCAGAAATTAATAGAGGGATAATTAGTTTAATTAATTGGAGTATTAATTACACAAGGAATGCCACGTTTGCATTTAACGGGCTGCGTGCTTCGACGCATTGATTGATGAGTAATCTAAACAGTAACTTTAAGCTTATTATCACATTTAAAGCCTTTTTATGTTTATAATATTTATAAATTCGTTTCAACTTTTATTCGATCGTTATATGTTATCTTCAAAATATCATCCCGCCCAATATCGTTATAATGGCTTTGACACGAATTCTGAAAAGAAAAGTGGTGGAGCTTTAGGTTAAATTTGATCACTTAGCCACAACGCATAATTGTGATCTTTTCTCAAACAAAAAAAAAACGCATAATTGTGATTTGAATGAATATTAAGTAAAGCGCGATGCTGGTGGGAGAATATGGTCCATATAGTTTGGAGTTCTATTCGTATTTTTCCCATTTTCTGCTATAGTGCTATTGTTAATTAAATAAGAAAAAAAATCAATTATCCAACCTCCTACTATCCTAATCGAAAATGTCTTCGTATATTCCTCCCATCGTGGAACTAAAAGCAAAATTAGCCAATCGACAAGTTTATTTGGAAATCAAAACCACCGCTATAAATTTAGACGACTTTATAGTTTGCTTAATTTTCTTGAAACAGATTTACCAACAAATATTTCTTAAAAGAGTTGTCGGTAATGGAGCAAAAAGAAAACGAAAGGTCCATGAGGGGACATTGATTTTAATTAATTAACTACAAAAATTGAATAATTACGTGGTCATCATCAAAGAATGAACAGTGTCTCCCACCAACTACTTAATGAACTATATAATTAATCAATTGTTTGTTTCTGGGATTGTTAATTATATATGTGCTTCTTGGTGGGATGCATTTTGCATGTCCAAACCGGCAAGTTAAGACTAAAGATTGGTAACCCTATAGTTAAAATTTTAATTAATGTTTAAATTATGATTATGGTTTATGATGTTGCTGTGCCTTCAATCTATTAAGGTCATGGTGGCTCTACCACCCACTCAAATCTTCTAACTACCGGCTAATTAGCCATTCTCGTTTTCGAAAACTAATAAATTTGATCGGACACTTCGAAAATTAAATTCGGTGGGTGAGGATAATCTTGATATATGGAAATATTAATTTAAATAAAATGGGATGGGCAAGGCGTGAGTTAGTTAATTAGAATGCTTTTCGAAAGAAGAGACAGGCTTCATCATATAACTTATGCTTTGGCAAAGATGGAACCGAAGGGATGACGAGGATCAAATTAAAAATATATTATTTCAATAATTCTCATAATCTTATTAATTGATATTGTCAAATGAATATAGTACTATTCGAGTAGTATTTGTTGCATCCTTTTTCGTCCGGTTAAATCATTGCATCTGGCTTGCAAAAATATAGTGTAATTAATATATACGTACATACATCTTTTAATATTTTTTTTTTGTCAATCATGCTACATATTCTGTAATCAAAGTATCAAATACTTGCCTTGTTTCTTTAATGTTATACTACGCCTTTTTTTCATCATGTTATACTACGGCTTTGACAAACTAAACATTCTTAATTTTTTGGCTTGGATTTAGATACGATATCATCAATATGTGTACATCAATAACTCAATTTATACTGGTTTAATTCCTTGTTGTGTTTTGTGGACGAAAGAACAAAATAAGGTGGGAAATGCAGTGAACATCAATAATTCCGTTGGACAAAGGGAAGCTTTCTTGTTGTTTTATGCTCAAAATTGTTTTATATATCCCATATTATTCAATGCAATTATATAAGTTGGCAGCGTATACGACATCAAGTAATGCCATCAGAATTGTCTGTCATACAATTTCCGATATTTTGTTGTTTTTTAGACAGATCTCGGTGTTCTTATATCTTACCGATATTATTAACAATTACAAATATGTATGTTGTATTAAACCAAAAAAAAAATATGTATGTTGTCATGGTTACTAATTAGTAAAAATATGCATGCAAGATAATTCGAGAAAAGTAGAGCTAGTAGCATATAAATTTCTGTAAGCAAATATTAAAATAGATGGAAACAACAAATCAGTCGATTTGGTTATTGTTCACCAATCAATTATAATTAAATATAGAGAAATTCCAAAAATACTACATTTAGTTTTTTTTTTCTTCAAAAAAATCCACAAAACTAAAAACAAAGAGTTTTATTTTTTTTTTTTTTTTTATTTTATTTGGGTTCACTAGTTTAGGTTTAGAGTTAAGTTTTGAGGATTTATGGTTTGTTTCGAGGGTTTAAGCTTTAGTTTAAGTTTTGTGATATTTTTTGAAAACTAAAACTAATGTGATACTTTTGAGAAAAAAAATTATTGTGGTATTTTTGAAAATTTAAAGTATGATATTTTTGAGAATTGTCCTTGAATATGTAGTAGTTATTAGGGGTGGGCAAAATATCCGAGATCCGAGATCCGATCCGATCTGATCAAAAAAATAGGATACACGAAGTTATCAAATCCGGATCCGGGTAATTAAATTTAAGAACCAGGATACCCGATCAGGATCCGGATATGTTTTTATATATAGTTTTCTAAAAATATACGTAGAATATATATATAATAAATAGAAGAATATCTTAAAAATATCACAAAACTATTATTTATTTATAAGAATTGAAATATTTTAAAATATTAATAAAAATATGTTTCAAAATCTTTATAAAAATCAATTTGACACTATTAATATGATATTTTCTGTTCGATTTTATTTAATATTTTATTTTGTTATATAATTTATAATTATTTTTAATATTTTTTTTTTTTGGGCTATTTTTCACGGATTCAGATCCGAATCCGGATATCCGCGGATAGTACGGATCCCGGTGGAGGTAATAAATTTTCAAATCCGACGGATCCGGGTTCGGATTCGGGTATCTTGAAATTCTAGGGTATCGGATCTGTGCCCATCCCTAATAGTTATGTTATTAAAAACAATAATTTTGTAAAAAAATTAAGTGATTGCATTAGTAATTGGCTAATTGCACAAAAAGATGGATCTAAAATTATACCGTATGTATACAACACGTGGTAATTTAATCATTTTAAAACTAATTTGAGATGTAGAAAGTCACAATGGAACTTGTATTTGGACATTACATATCCAGTTGCAATTAAAAAGCGTAAAATTAATCACAATAAAGCTGAAGAAGTAGAGTTTATGCCAAACCTTATTTGTTAACAAATATGCATATATGTATTTGTGTTGTACAAGAAAATTCTATTGGGATTGAATTTGATTTCCCATAATCGGATCTCTCTATTTTTATGTTGTCTTTGTATTTTGATGCTTGAGGTTTTTCTGCAAAATGCAAATCAGTCGCTCACAATATATATTCTTCATTAGAATTCCGTGTTTTAGAAGCCTCAAGAACCATCATCATTTATGAAAACCCCCTCCCATTTTTGGAATCCTTGTCAATAGCTTCCTTAATGTGCTTGTTTTGTAGACGTGTTTGAAGCATGCACTGAGTGTTAACATTGGACCCTGCGACGAGCATTATGAAGAAGGTGGTAACATAGTTTTAACAACTATATATATATTGTCGAAGTCTTTACCAAAAAAAAAAAAAACGATATCTTAAGATGTGCAATGACAATGACTACCATATCTAAAGTCCAATAGAATAGAATAGAGCAGGAGTTGGAAGTTGGAAGACTAATGCGACCAACAAGTAGCGGGAAGTAGATAGATTCACTTGAAGATGTTTAAGTAAACATGACAGGAATGCAACTACGGTCGCAGTTGGATACACCAACCCATATGATTCTAATGCTTGTTATCCATTAGAATCGATAGCTGAACATTTGATATGTTGTAATCGATTAGGATTGTAAAATAAAAATAAAAAAACTAACAGTAAAAGTTAGTTACAACGAGAGTCGAGTTTGGTATTGAAACAGTAAAAAATGAAAAGGAATAGAAAAGGCGATGGATGGATGTGTTTATTAAGACCCATGTCCCACTCTCCTTCGCTACTTATGAATCACAACAATGCTCTCTCTATATCGATCGAGCTGTATTTTTTATTTTGTACGTTTTGTGTCACTGTTTGTTATTGCTTGAAAATGACAAGTTCTAGATTTGGAACACTCTGTGCTGGCTATCTAAGGAAAGAATCTCTGTTTATTTTTATGTTTTACTTTCTTCCCATCATTGATCTTCAAAATTCATATTTGTACGATATCTTACTCTAATCATCTCTAATTCGAGACGGCTAATAATTGCATGAAATATCATTGCTCTTCTTAGATTGAGTTTTTTTTTTTCTTCTCATTTTGATGGGTAAATGAAAATAAGTTGAGAAAGTAAGAAAATGGCAAAATTGTAATTGCAGCAACACACTGGGATAATATAAAAGGGAAAGACACGTAGACAGCTTTGGTTAGGAAACTAATAAGTAGACTATCATTCATAATCATATGAAAGCTAAATTAAGTGGGAGATAAAGGATGCGGGGTTAAGAATTAACCCTGGGGTTTGGTTACATCACGGGGTTATTAGAAATAGAGACAATAATAATAATAATAATAAGGAATAATAACTTAACGGCCGTCAGCGAGAGGGTTAACGGCAGATTCCTTGCAAGGACTTGGAGGGAGGCTAGACTTTCCTGAAGCAACGAGACGTTGCACGAAACCCTCGATTCTTTCTCCGTTGGTCTCCGTTAGTAACCGTTTTCCTCCAAACGGTGCCGTTTCGACACCTCTCTCTTTCAACAACTCCTCCGCCGTTTTCGTCAAACCGTTCACCTGCATTGCATTGCATTTGCATTTGCATTTGCATGCATCATCGTTTTCGGAATCGGTGATTTCAATAACTTATGTATGTATTTACTGACAGTACCTGGATTCTAACGTAGTCCGTCCGGTTCCAACAGAAAGCGTTCCCCATCATCTGATCGACGGTATCGGAGACGCCGTCGAGCACGATGTCCACCACGCAGGCTGTGGAACAGTCTCCGTTACGACGGAGTTTCCTTCCTGGACTGGATGACATGCTCGATGCACCGTTTCCTAGCGACACTACAAGCAAGTCGTCCACGCCGTTAACTGACGGGAAATCTCGTTTGTTGTGGAGCACGTGCGTCACGGCCGCCGCTGTTGGGTTGTTCATCACTAAACCGCCCTCTACGGCGGAGCACGTGGTTTTTCCGTCCACCGACACCACGTTGAACGGCTTGAAGAGGCTCGGGGTTGCTGTCGTCGCACGGCACACTTTCCACAGCTCGAAATCGAAGCTCGGTGACTCCGACGCGCCGGCGCGTGAGAAAACGAAAGGAGCAGATGTCTTGAGGTCGTAGCATGGAACGAGGAGAGGCTTACACGTGTCCTTCATCGTCAACACCTTACCATCCTCCCTCCGCAACGCCGCCTCCAACACCCTTTCCATGCTCTTGCCGGAGTATCTCCGGTTCCTCCTGAAAACCCCGCTGTGCCTGATCTCGAACAGCTCCGAGTTCTTCTCCGCGATAAACTTAACGGCGTCCCTGGCAGTGAACATCGGCCTCCCGGAGCCGTCATCGGCGACAAGCAGGGCGGCGAGTATGCCTCCGATTCCAGTTCCGGCGACAATGTCGAAGAAATCGGAGATCTGAGCGAGAGGGTCACGGGTCTGAAGGCGGATCTGGTCTTCGAGGTGGACAATAGAAGCTCCGGCGACAATGGCAGTGGTTCCACCACCGTCGATGCTAAGGATTCGGGTCTTCCTGGTGGTGTCGCAGTGAGAGAGCCATTTCTGTTCCAGCTTCGTGAAAATGTCAAGAGTAACCTTGCTGAGATCCATCTCCATAGTCTGTGAAAATCAAATCCAGAGAAGAAACACAAGTGCGATTTTGATTCGGAATCCCAAACAGAAAAAAACGTAAAGAGTTATGGCTCTCTCTTTGTATCACGCTTTGTTGCAGGGAGGCATTAATGGGGGGGGGATGCGCTCTCTCTCTCTCTCTATATATATATATATCTCACTAAGTGTCTCAGAGACTACTGAGTGTTTAATCGTCTCTCTCTCGGATTTGAAGAAGAAGAAAGGGTTTAGTGATTCAGAGATAATTCCGGAATTGTGAGTGGGTGCTGCTTCTTTTATACTCCCACTGACGCTGCAGAGTTTTTTTGTTTTTGTTTTTTACAAAATGGGAGAGGATATTCTATTTTCTTATTCATTGATTTCTTTATTAAATAAGAAATTCAATTATAAATAGAGTTAACATAACATAAATTCATAATAGGGTAAAGTCTCGCCTCTGCTTCATTTATACATTTTTGGTAACATCCCATGACTTATAGTATCTTTCAACTAGAGTGTCGATTGGTTTTTTATAATTAGCCGATGTGAATGAATACTATTTTGACATACAATATAACTATTCTTTTTATTAAAAATACCTAAAGAATGACAAATTACATTTTATATTTAATAAAACTCAGACATGTACTTAACAGTGATTTTTTTTGTTTTTAATTCTTAGGAAATTATTAGATTTAAACGAAAAAAAAGAAAACACCCAAGTGTATATAATAAGAAAATAAAATGGATGGGGTGGTAGGACAGTCCTCGCACGTGTGAGTAGGCATGTCCGTTTGAAGGTCAAGGAGTAAGCGCGAACCTCGGCTGCATTACCGGCTCGGCTTCCGCTTCCGCTATCATTAATTAATCACCTTCCTACTAATCTCTTTTAACTCTTTCTGTTTATATTGGAGTACTATTTATTATTCCTCACAATTAATGAAGGACGTGGAATCGACGACGAACCGGCAAAAGTTTATGATATATCAAAGGACCACGAAATAAATATATTTAAAACCCTATATGACCAAATATATGTATAAACAAACGCTACCATTTCATTTCTTTTACCTACATATCTAAAGTTATTTTTGATTCAGGCCCAATTTAACATTAGTCCATTCCTTCAATTTCTTTTCCTAAGCGGTTGTCAATCGTTTAATTCCCTTTTTTTTTTTTTTTTTAAAAGATTTTTAATATTATTTATTCAGATGAAAATAACAATAATGACTGAACTAGTAAAAATAATCAGTGGATAGTATTTCTTCTACGAGACCGTTGCACATTAACCGACAACATAAGACAATAATCGGTATGGAAATTCAAAAAGAAATAAAAGTGAAGTGTGTAGATAAAAAAGTAAAAGTAGAACACACATAGCTGAAAATTAGCGAAACATAACAAACACAAAACGTGAACAACTTATGATTATTGAATTGTTTATGTAAATAATTTGCTTTTTGAAAATGATGTATAGTGATTTTATAATTTTGATTTGATGATATCAATATCAATAAAATTGTTAGAAAGAAAAAGAATTTTGTTATTTGAAAAAAGGAAATTTGCGAAATGTTCTATCGAGCCGTCCACTTGTCAATATTTGGGCCCATAAAAGGCCTAGTAACGATATCGAATATAGTTAGCCGTTGATCCAAACAGAGCTCCTTGACCGAAGCGTCGTTCCCTTATCCCGAGCAACGCCGTCTTCTTCTCCAAGATTTCTCTATTTTACTCAGTTCACTTCTACGGCTACTGCCATGGCTGCCTCACTCTCTTCCACTGCTCACACGATACCCACTCTTCAATTCAGAGCTAATTTCTCCATGTCTCTCGTCTTTCTCCCAGGTACGCCTTCGATTTCGTTTCTTCACTCCTGTCTTGTTTACCTGGCTCGAAATCGTTGTGGGATGATGTTCTCTATACCTTGGTAGATTCGTGTTGGATGAAATCTCCCTCTGCACGCTTAATTGCGTCTTCTTTAAGGACTGACAAGCTTCGGCTCGGTGCGGGCGTGAATCTCTCCGGTGGCCCCGTTGTCAAGCGGTCACTACAGAAGAGGCATGTTCTTATAACTATGAACCAAATGTGGAGTGATAGGGTTTGCTAAATTCCGTATGCTCTTGTATGCAAATTCCAGATTGGTGATAAGGTCTGCAACTATTGAAGAAATAGAAGCGGAGAAATCTGCAATTGAGACTGATGTTGTACGTATTGTACAAGATTTTGGTTATTGATTAGTGGAATTTAGGTATCGCTGTGGATTATATGATTCTGGCTTTTTGTTTTTCAGAAATCAAAGATGGAGAAAACCATTGAAACGCTTCGGACGAGTTTTAATTCCATAAGGACAGGGAGATCCAATGCAGCAATGCTAGACAAGATTGAGGTAGAAGATTATGAAGAATTCCATTCTGATTGTATAGAAGTTGATGTTTGAATCTTTGGTATTGCAGGTGGAATACTACGGAAGTCCAGTAAGTCTGAAAAGCATAGCCCAAATCACTACGCCCGATGGAAGTTCTCTTTTGCTGCAGCCATATGACAAATCCAGGTACATGCTCATATAGTATAGTTTTCTGTAGAAGAATTTATTTTCATGTCTGCTTTCGTTCCAGCTTGAAGGCTATAGAGAAGGCCATCGTGAATTCTGATCTTGGAGTGACTCCTAATAACGATGGAGATGTGATTCGACTGTCCTTGCCTCCCCTCACATCTGAGAGAAGAAAGGTATCTCTTCCTGGCAAGCCTATCTGGTGAATTTGTGAAATGTGCATTTTCTATGCTGCCTTACGTTTTAATTCTATCACTGCAGGAACTATCCAAGGTTGTAGCAAAACAGTCTGAAGAAGGGAAGGTAGGTAAACGTATTTGGGATTTTCAATATTTTCCCCGTAAGTTAGTTAGTTTTAGGGTGCTTATACGCTTCATGTTCCTTAATCTTTTCTTTTTTAACTGTATTTGGATTCTTATAGGTTGCACTGAGGAACATAAGGAGAGATGCCCTGAAATCTTATGATAAACTCGAGAAGGTTCCCAGGCTCTTTTGGTTGTATTTTTTCTTTTAATCACTATTCGTTTGTCATTCTAAAAAGTCAAGCTTCGTTTTCACAGGAGAAAAAGCTGTCAGAAGACAACGTGAAGGATCTGTCAAGTGATTTGCAGGTAATCCGATCACACAAGAGTTTGTTTTAATAAACTCATGCCGTGTGATCTAGCATTAGAGGGAGAGAATTACTGATGGCTGACAAAACTTTTATGTTATTGTTAATGGCAGAAACTAATTGATATATACATGAAGAAGATAGAGGAGCTCTGCAAACTGAAAGAGAAGGTATCATCAAACATATATGAATCAATGGCTTTGGTCTACTCTTGTCTTTTGATCCACGTAACTGACAAGCCACACATATGTGAATCCACAGGAATTGATGAAAGTGTAACTAAAATGGTCGTTAGGAGACGTAACTCAACGATCTGGTAAAATCTCGCATTTCCAACTCCTTTGCTTCTCTTACTTTCTCTCGGAGAAATCTCTTGTTTCTTGGGGTACAAGAATGCCTCTGGGAATCGAGATGAACTTTGTTCAAGTCTATTTTCAGTTGGCCAAATTAGAAGAAGCCTGTTTTTATTTATGATTTTGTTTCTTTTTTAAAGGATCCCTCTTTGTACAGCAAACTCTTGTTAATCTTCCTGCCGATAACATTTTATGATCATTTTTTTTTTAATTCCTCCAACGCTCTGACCTCTCTATTCGTGTTGAATTCAGTTTTGTTGTTTTTTTTTTTTTTTTTTT
>OVAY01000738.1:0-21930 GCA_900406395.1 Kernera saxatilis | reverse complement strand
TTTTTTTTTTTTTTTTTTTTTTCATCTGTTGGTTTTTCTAATTATGTTTTGTTGATCAAAATTTTGATTTACGTCACAGTTTTTTTATATTCTATTAAAAATAATACTTACTATCCGAATTACCTATTTTAAATTTTTATCCGTTATTTCCTATTCCGATATCTGAAACGGCATGTCTATCAAACATAGTACTAAGTTTTGTTATGGTTGAATAAGTCTGGTTCAGCACCCAACAAGTCTTATTTTTGGCTTATTGGGTTTGAACAAAAAAGCACGTATATTAAAAAAAAAAAGGCACGGATTACAATAAATTAATATGTTCATTATATAATAATCTGATAAAATAGGCATTGGAGCCACTTGAAATGCATTTTCTTATAATAGTCACACCTCGACGCATTGAAAAATCCGTCAAAACCCAAAACATGGTTTCATACATTATTCTAATTTCTATGCTTGCGCAAAGCATCGGAAGTTGGTTAGTCTTCCAATGGTTTAAAAGTAATAATAATAAATACAAAAGCATGGATTTTCATTTATAAAATTGTATTCGGGCTTTTAGTTAACGTTTTTCCCTTCATAGGTGGCGAATTTGACTTCTCTGAACCCAACCCCTACTAATATTTATGAATTGTAAAATATTTTCACTTTTTTCCGTCGCTAAAACGCTATTATACACTCTTGATAATTCTTCAATTTTCTAAGAATAGTTTTATATAAATTTTTATATATTCTTGATAATTCTGATGTGATCAACATGATTCCAATTCTTTCAAAATTTAACGTTTTATATACACCTGCTAGAGCAAACGGGATACGTGTCTCGATTTAAAAACCTCAAACAAGGGAATTTCGATTAGTTTATTCGTGGTTGTAACTTCTAAGACATGCATGCATCAATAGTGGTGCGGTGTGTTATTTAATACAGTATAGTTTTTCAGACGATTAATATCAAAAAATTAAATATACTATATTTGTTATTAATAAGTGATCCCATGATGAATATTTAATTAGTAGGCTTCAGTATAAATTAATTTGTCTATTTGCATGATAAAAAACATTTTAAATCACTAATTATTAAACTAATATTTATACAAACTGTTATAGACGTATAGTATGTCAAGTGGCTGAGATGTTGGATTCCTTACATCGGAACTCCAACGAAACTTTCGTTAATTTGTGCTTTCAAATTTCAATATAAGTTTTTTTATTTGTATACACTATTATAGTATAGGACAGGGTCAAAAACATTATTAAAGCACCTCGATCTAATTTTATAATATAAACATGATTATAATATATATAATTTGATTCGTCCTTCATTTAACTGCATAAGACACCGTTCGTCAGTCAACACTTAACGATAATCAATTTAATTATTGATACATACCATCATGCTGCTTTAATATTTATTTCTATCTCGCTACATTTGTTTACTTTGCATTATCTTGCTACGTTATTTTATTCAAATGATTTGTTTTTTGTTTAGTTTATTTGATCTTGTTGCATTATTTTATCTGAAGCTCGTTTGATATGAGGCCATCCATCCCACAAGAGAGCGAATATCACTGTGGATCTCTAGCGTATTCGACACGTGGCAACAACAACCAATAGAGTGCGTCTCGGATTTGCGGTGACATCAGCATTGTTGCCATGACAAGTCATCGGCCGTTTAATTTGAGCGGGTCTAGTTATATCCATTTACGGAAAATATACCTTCTTAGTTCTTTCACATGAAATGTCCTTCTATAACAAATGTTCTAGTATTAAGCATCTCTTAAAATTTTAATGTAAACTTTAATAAATAATATTATTTTCATGTCTAGTTAGTATTTTTAGTATTTATTAGTGTTTTTACTTTCTTGCAAAAATCGGTAAGACCCGCATAAATACTAACAATGCTATGGACGGCGCGTGGTTTGTAGTACAGCTGTTTGATCCTTTTAAAATGTGCACTCATTTAATATAATAAGATTTTTTAATACGATCATGGCGTGACATAATATTAAATACATTTTAATTATATGATGATTTGGGTGGGCACAAGAAAAAAATTATTATATATGATGGACTTGAATAAAAAACTAAAAAGCAAAGTCATAGAATATATGAATATGATAATCATAAATGTGTGACTAAACATTGAGCAGTGGCTTTATTCCATTAGAAAGTGACGTTTCTGCCATGCTGGCACCTCTAGATCGTAGCCGTCCAATTCACGACCGTGATCTAGCGGCTAGGATCGAGAAATTGTTGTCATTTGAAGATCTGAACCGTCTGTCAACTCCTTTTTCCAGCACCCAAATATCAATCATCAACACTGAAATATCATCAACACTCAGGCTCAGTTGGTTGATGGGAGGAGGTTAGTTGTTGTAGCTTGCACGAAAGGATAAAACCATGGAAGCTCGAAGATCATCAACAACCATGGCTGCTTCAAACGGAGTTAAAAAACGGAGACAGAGAATCTCAGGTATTGCTTCGACCTCCTCCTTCCTCACTATTTTCCGATTTTCTGATGAGTTTTTTTCTTCTTCTCTTCCCGTGTATCAGAGAATAGTCGTGGGCAGATGCATCAGGAGGTGGTGTCGGTGAGAGATGGACCGGACAAGAAAGAGCGAGATCCGGAATCGTTGAACCGGAGCAAGAGGAGACGAAGCGAGAGGTTCGTGCCGAAGAACGAGAGAGATGTAGAAGAAGACAGCTCCGGTGAGAGTCTGGGAGACGATGATAATTATCACAGGAAGAGCTTCCCTTCGGCTCGTATCCCCAAGCATGCGGCGTCTTTGATGGCCGCCGATGAAATGATCGGCGTTCCTGTCCCGAGAAAGGCTCGCTCAGGTTGGTTTTTCTTCCTTCTAATTTAACTCGGATTTTCGAGATCTCACTTCCTTTCCGGCGGTTGCAGCATGTATAAAGAGGTCACATGACTCCCGGACTTCGTCGGGAAGTGGCGGAGGATTTGGAGAAGACCGGCCAAGACATCCAACTTCGCCGGGGAGCTACAGCTTCGAAATTGTTTCACCGTCTTCTTCAACTGTTTCGGTCAAGCGGAAGAAGGTCCGTTCACTACATCATCAACAAAAATGGCTTCGGTCGATGTTTGAAATACTGATTTCATTTTTTTTTAGAATGAAAACGGATCCAAATCCCGAATACCCAAGCCACCAAAATTCTCCGGTAGGATTGAGGACGACTTGGAGATTGAAATAGCAGAGGTTCTATCTGGACTGAAGAAACAGCCTCAAAGCTCAAAGAGAGAAGACGATTCGGAGAATTCCCTAAAATCATCGGAGGTTAAAGGTATTACGCGGACAGTTGTTCGTGATTATCTAATCTCAGAATTTTTACGGAAAATATATATCGCTGCTTGATTTGCAGGTGTAGAGATCGAAACTGGGCACTCAGCGAACATTGATAAATCCACCAACGGAACTACAACATCGTCACTAGTCTCCGATATTCAGAAGGAGAAAGAACCGATCATATTTGATGGCGTTAGGGAAAAACAGAGGCTAGATTCTCGGGATACGGCGGTGTCAAAAGGGTAAATACATCAACAATTAGATATCGTCATCTTTCCTCTCTTTTGGAAATCTGATGTCTGTTTTTTCTATTTTTATGTCTCCAGGGTATCTGAGGGTCCACATTTTGAAAACGACAGAGATGAGAGTAAATGTAGTAGTAAGCTCGAAATTGATCTGATGGTGAGAAATCCAGCCCTTTACGATTTTAGCTATCAAGAATCTGAATGTTGCAAATGTACGTAATGATCATTCTTCTGTCAATAGGTTCCTCCAACAATGCCCTCCTCGCCAGACAGAGTTTCTCTTCTTCCGTTGGTTTCTGATTCTACTGTTACTAAAGATTATTATTGCAAGGCAAGTGTAGATTTAATTAAGGTTGTGCCGTTAAGCATGTCCCCATTTTGTGGTTTGTAACACTGTTTCCGTTTTGCTTAATGCAGCGATATACTTCTGTAAAGAGCAAAGAGGAGATTATTGTCAAGAATGAGATGACTCCAGAAGAAGTCAAACAGAAGAATGTCGAAAAACGCCAATGCTTGAATCTTGATCTAGAGAGACTGAGCCGAGAGACCGGCAGAGATTCTAGCCTAAGATTACAAAATTTGGATTGGAGCCAACCTCAGCAGGCTAAATCTGGTAATCAACCTTGAGTATGATTATGTATCACCATCCAAGTTTTGGTTTCTAAATCTGGTAATCAACCTTGTCTGACCAATGTTTATCTTAATTTCAGCTCAGCAGAGTCCAGTCTTACCTTTGACGGTAGCTCTAGGTGGCTGGCCTATCGGGCTTCCTCCTCAGGGGTGAGTTCTGAAATCCCTCATCTGTCTTATGTTGTCTTGCGCTAGCATAATGGTCAGACCTTAAAATGAAAATTGAAAAAGAAAACATTGCCAGATATGTACCCCAGATCCAAAATGGTAAACCTGTGGATGGGAGCGATGGATTTTCTACATTAGTGCAGGTAAATGTTGTTGTAGTTGCATTTGTTCTTCATACATGTTGATCATTGTTTCTTCTACTGGTTAGGACCATGATTTCTTAACGAATGCAGGGTGCTCCATTTTCTGCCTCTCAGCCTAGGCCTAACAGGTGTGCTACACACTTTTTCATTGCCCGGAACATTCAGCTACATCAGCACTTTGTCAAAACAAACCATCTTTCTCAACCAAACAAAGGTTCTGTTTATCTGAAAGATGGTAACTTGAGGCCAGCCGCTGGAAACCCATCCTTGGTAGGAAGCTCTCCTATTCTCATTTTAAACTCTCAGGCACAAGATAGAATCGCGGTTAACGTTTCTGCGCCTAAGGATAAAGCCTCTGAAATTGGTCATTTTGCCTCAACCAGACAGAAGAAACCTCAACTACCCCCTGCATCTAATAGTATAGTGGTATGTACTTCCTTGGCTTAAAGCTTGTCCCGAATTTGTGTTTATCCCATTGGATTTTTTATTGAAACTGCATTTCTAGTTCTCCTGAATAAAATCAATTTTCTCTCTTAACGCAGCCTGCTCAAGCTTTCATCTTCCCCACAAACCACCATTTGCAACCGGTCATTGTACCTTCTAAATCACCTCGCTCAACAAAAAATCCATGTGTGGCTGTTGGTTCAGCATCCGTCACTTTTAACCATCCAAGTTCATCAGCCAGCGAAGCTTCTTCTCCGTACTTTACTGTTCTTCCAAACAATGCGTATACCTTTCAACTGTCTTCAACCATCAGAGGTGGGACTCCTAACCAAGCGTTGCCTTTCTTCAATGGGTCCTTTTATTCGCCGCAGATGTTCCAACCTCCCCAGAGTCAAGCCCAGCGGGAGACAAAGGCAGCAAGCTGTTCCTCATCATCCCGCAGGCAACCACAACCGCAAGTTAGTGAGAATAGTCTTTCAAGCCAAGCTAATGTTCAGAAACACCGTCAACAGTCTCAAAAGTGTGAGGCTAAAGCAGCTGGAGATAACTCAGATTCAAGGGGTAGCCACACTCAGAAAGGAGGACCATATGGCCAGATCATGGCAGCTCCTATGCAGCCACAAAACTTTTCCATGTCATTTGCCTCTTTCGCTGGTGGTTCTGCCCCTACAAATCTGAATTTCTCTTCCAATGGCCACCATATCGTATCTGCACCTCCCGTTGTTCACATGAAAAACCATCAGGCAAGTGACTCAAAGACGGGAGGTGGAAGCTGTTCAAGCAAGACCGAGGACCCGAAAAAGACTCTTACCGGGAAGCCTCCAGCGATGATGAATGGACAGACGCTGGTTTTTGACAATCCATCAAGAACCCTCAACTTTGTTTCTGGTACTTGGCCTTCTCCTGCCGCAACAACAATAAATGGAGACCCTTCAGTGTTTACCCATCATCTTACGCAGAGGCAGCAGCAATCTGGTCAGAGTAAAACGACAACTCATTCTCAGGCTGACTCTGTTCCTGCCACGTCATCCCAGTGGAAAAACCTTGCAACCTCGTCACTCACGTCGTGCAATTCCTTAAACCTCAAGCAGTTCCAGTCTCAGCAGCAGATAAGAACACACGGACAGACTCAGATTTCTTTTGCAGCACCATCAAAGTCGCAACCTTCTCAGTGGCAACAGGGGAGATCTGGTGGCTCTTCTTCCTCAGTCACAGGGTCTGCTCCACATGGAAAAGCAGCAATCCTTAAGGTCAACAATAGCAAAGCCTTGCCATTATCACCTGTTCCTTCTTCAGAGACAGAGAATTCAACCTCTGGCTCGACCCAAAAAACGTCTCCAGTTTGTGGGAGGAACGTGCCACCGATCATAACTTCGTGCCCGGGTCACCTGTCTGAGCTAAAGTATTAATTTCATCTTCATCGAAGCACAGTCACCATTTTTGCAGTGTCTAGCTTCGGATTTTTAAGCTATGCCCAGATGAGGTAATACCCTAATGGTTAGTAACAGTACCACTTCTCTAGGGAGCGAACACTTTTGGTCGGTATAATCTTATTAAGGTTTCTAAATTGTTTAATGTTTTATGGGGTCGATTTTGTTTCATTATGATTCGTCTACCGTACATATTTAGACTAACAAAAACCCGTCCCTCAAGCGATTTATTTCAAATACAGTCCTCAACATTTATGCTATTATATAGAGAATCCGATAACAAAGACCAAACTTATTTTTCTGGTGAATCTCGTGAGCTACTTATCGAGGGCTAGAGAAGCCGCATTGTCTAGAAAATCTTCTCTTGCATTCTTATCAAACGGTTCTTCACCAATGTACAAGTCTAAGATTGACCTACACAACAGTTTGCTCTTCACACTCCCGACATGGTTTCCCTCAACTGACAAAAAAACATAACAAAACAAGCAAGAGCTTTAGAGACAATTTACTCGAGTCATGAAAAGGATTAGAGATAGAATCTTACTTGCTACGCTGAGTACATGGCCTGGTTCTTGTGTCAAATCAATTATGGAACTTGTTGGAATTTTATACTCATCTTTGAACAGGCTAGTGAAGCTACAAGTGACAGACATCAAAATAAAATGACTTCAGCAGACGAACACAAAAAAAGCAAACCGAAGCTGGAATGTGTGTGTTATAATAGCACCTTTGAAGCAACTGATCGTTCTCTAAGCCACCAAACTTCTTGAGTCTGTTTCCGACAGATTCTTGGAAAGCATTGCGCACGGAACGGATGTTGAGTTTGCTGTACACAATCTGCAGCCTTATTGTCATCTTGATATCGGCTTCCATGAGATCATCGATGAATGCCTTGTTTCCCCTGAGCTCAGAAGCTGGAAGATTTGCGTATTTCTCACCCACCAGTTTCTTCACATCATCACAGTCAGCATACATGCCTACGCAATACAGATGCAAACATCAATCAATTGAATTCAAATGACAATTTCGTAACACAATATTCAAATTCATTTTTGGCCTTTCATTGCGTAAACTGTTCATATTAACAATTCTTAATAACCTGATCATGTCCCAGTTTGAATATTTCCTAAATGCGCTATAACAATGCAAGGTGTATCATACAAGATTCAGTTGCGAAAAATGAATTAAAATCGGTTTAATTTTACCGAATGCGTATACATCGATGTTCTTCAATCCCAGTATTCTCTTCTTCCTCAGCCCGACGCCGAGTAATCGCCGAGAATCTCCGATTGTAGCGGGAAACGAGAAACCGCTCTTTGGTTCAACAACGGATTCGGAGCTAGAGTCGGCCAGGGTTATAGATCCCCAAGGTAACAGAGACGAACGGTGAGAGGAGAAGACCCATTCCAGAATCGGATGTCTCGGATTCCGCGACGCCGCGATCGCAGCTCCGGCGGCTGCCGCGCCGACGGTGACGGTAACGGCGACGGCGGAAACGGAGAATCTGGTGGATGACGTGGCACGCGGTGGTTTGGGGACTGAGGGCTGAGAAAACGAGAAAGGAAAGCGAAACGAAACCATCGTCTTCGTGTGACTCGTTTGTTAGTTCACTCACTCTCTTAACATTAAACACTTTTACACACCATTGATATGATTCAGCGACAACAACTGCTCCTTTCCTTGACACGTGTATTGCACGTGACTAGCAGCCTCTGTTTTGGGCTTTTCACGCATATTGGGCTGTTGCTCCTTTCACAAAAAGGCCCATGGTACTTCGCCCTCGCTTTATCAAACTGATCGATATAATTTTTATATTTTGTTTCCAAGACCTGTCCATTACATCACACTTTGAAATAAATAATTATTAAATAAAATTGTTTTTGAAAAATGTTAGATATTATCATGAGTCCTAGGCTGGGATTTCGGATATTCGGGTCGGTTCCGAGTTTTTCGGGTAAAAGGGTTTTGGACCCATTTAAGAACCGATTAGGTTCCAATCGGTTCCGGGTCCGTTCGGTTCCCTTAACCGAGAACATGATTTTACCCGAAAAAATCTGGGTTCGGTTCGGTTCGGGTATTTATTACCCGAAATATCCAAAATATATCCGAAAATCCGAAAATATATTTAAAATATCTTAAAATATATATAAAATTTTGAAAAAAATTTAAAAAAAATATTCAAAATATCAAAAATATTTTTGAAAACCCGATAAAATTTTTAAAATATATATGAAATACCAAAAAATATATCAATAATACCAAAAAACTACTAATATATTTATTTTTTTGAGTAATTCGGATACCCGTTCGGGTATCGGTTCGGTTCGGATATTATCCGATACCCACGGATCCTCAAATGTTTTACCCATCGGGTAAATTACCCCTTATCCGAAACCGAACCGAACCGGGTATTTCGGGTTAGTTCCGGTTCGGGTTTTCGAGTCCGGATAAAAATCCCACCCATTCATGAGCTACAAAATCTTAAAAATAAATACAGTATAATAAGATTCCCTTGGTTGAAGGTTTTTTCAGGGTTTGGTTGCTTTGAAGTTTTTGTAGGCTTTTGTTTTTGTTTATGGGTCTCCTCGAAAGCTTTTCTTGGTTTTTTGGTGCTATTCCTTTGCCTATTAGCAAAATGATCTTGTAATCTTTCCTTGTTCTAATATATTTATCCAGAAGGAAAAAAAAAAAAAAAAAAAGATTCCCTAACTAAGAAAATATCTGGAAAAAGAAAAAGCAAAATGTAGAAAATTAGGAAAAGGGAGTTTTACTTGGTTTCAATAAAAGATGGCCACGATTTGCGTCTTATCTTCGTTGTTCGACTGAGGTTCATTTAGAATTTGGAATCAACCAAACTTGTCTTTTTCACGACACCAAGATTTGTTTTCTAGTAAGAAGCCCAATTCAGCCCAAATTAGGCCCAGTTTCACTCACCAAATTCTGACCGTCGATTATTCCATCGACGGTTTAAAAGGCGATCACTCGATATTTTGAGACATGTATCGCTGCTTTTAAAGTTGTTGAAGATTAAATTAGTCTGAAGTAGAAGAAGAAGAAGCAATGGAGAAATCAGCTGACAGTCATTTCCCAAAACTGGAGAAACCTTCAGGCAAGAAACAAACAGCGACGGTTGTTGTCGGAGCGTTGGCGGTGGCATGGCTGGCGATAGAGATCGTGTTTAAGCCATTGTTCAAGAAACTCAATTCCTCAAAGGACAAATCCGATTCCGACGAAGCAGCAGCTCCTCCCGCCTCCGACGCCTGAAGGTCACGAAGGAGACACGACGTGGAGGTCTGAATTACTTCTTAATCAAGTTTATATGCAAATCTTCTTGTTTCTTCTGTAATATCTTCCTTCGGTTTTTCTTGTTTTGACGATGTTTTTAATTAATCTCCCTTTTTCCTTTTAATAAAATCCCGATAAGGATTAATAAATCAATCAATGAGATACGATGTACTAATTGATTTCATTTTCCTAATTAGCCTTGGGATCTGTTGATTCAAGAGTCCCTTCGTATTCTTTATTTATATTTTGTTTGTTGGTCATATCAGTTTGGTATTCGATCTACACAACGAACACAGCACTACGAAGATAGATAGGTAGTTAATTTCTCGACGGTGAATTGAGTTTGAGTTTGGTGTTTATTTTGGCTGTTGCTTGTTGTGGTTACATTGTTAATCACTACGCCGTAAAACACATAGCTAAAGAATTAGAATCGAAAAATATTGTTTTTCAACACAAGAAAAAAGAATGGAAAAGAAAAGAATTATAGTAGTATCTCTATTTAAAAAGTGTAGATATAAAACGGCGTCGTATAATAGAAAATGGAGGCCCATTATGAGAAATCCGTGATGGCGAAGATATATATATATATATATATAAGCTTGCGGAGCACGTGTCGGGCCAACCCGATTTGACTTGTGGAGCATCTCATCTCCCAAACATTAACGTCATTTCTCTCTCTCTCTCTCTCTCTCTCTATCATCATCTCAGTTTCTGATTTCTCCGATGCTCGGTGGATTCGGAGGAAAGTCATCTGCCGGAGGCCGTAAAAGCCTCCGAGTCGCCGTCGCTGGCGACAAAGGAACCGGGAAATCCAGCCTTATCTCGGCCGTCGCCTCCGAAACTTTTCCGGATAACGTCCCCCGCGTCCTCCCACCGACTACTCTCCCCGCAGATGCTTACCCTGACTATATACCTATCACCATCATCGACACTCCCTCCAGGTCTTTATGCTTTTCCCTCGCGACCTTCTTTATGTTTAAGAAAACTAGTCCAAATTGTCAATGGTCGGCACGTTATGAATCATCACTAGCTTAGGCGATAAATGAATTCAATCGCATGATCCTCAATCTACTGATATCTCTGATGTTATTCGCTATTACTATTAGTATTGACAATGGGATAAAGCTCATTGAAGAATTCAAGAAGGCTGATGTGGTGATTCTGACATATGCTTGTGATCAGCCTGCAACGCTTGATCGCTTGAGTTCTTATTGGCTCCCTGAGCTCCGGCGGTTAGAGGTTTCTGATCTATTGCCGAAAGATTGTAATTTATGGATTCTCCTCTAAGAAAGTATTCAATTTATAGCTATATGTATATATCTAGGTCGAAGCACCAGTGATTGTGGTGGGCTGCAAGCTTGATTTACGGGATGAACGCTCTCCCGTGAGACTAGAGGATATAATGGCACCAATCATGAAGAAGTACAGAAAGATAGAAACGTGTATAGAGTGTTCTGCTTTGACCCTTATTCAGGTATGTTCTGGTTGAACCATATCCAGAGAAATCGTTATTTGTATGCCACTTACACATCATGGTTATTCTTCTTTTTTCAGGCCCCTGATGTTTTCTATTATGCGTTAAAAGCGGTCCTTCATCCAACATCTCCGTTGTTTGATCAAGAAAAACAATGTTTGAAACCTCGCCTCCGCAGGGCAGTACAAAGAATATTCAACCTTTGTGATCATGATTTGGATGGTGCCCTTAATGACGCGGAGTTGAATGATTTTCAGGTTCTCTTTCGCTGTTAGCCACTGATTATTACATTCGTGAAAGTTCCTCATCCTTCTATAAATATGGTGCTGCAAATTTGGTTAACAGGTAAATTGTTTTGGTGCTCCACTTGACCCTGTTGAACTTATGGGAGTTAAGAGAGTGGTACAAGAGAGACAACCAGATGGAGTATCTGATCTTGGTCTTACACTTCCGGGCTTCCTTTTTCTTTTTTCTCTATTCATTGAGAGAGGTCGCCCCGAGACAGCATGGGCTATCCTACGGAAATGTGGTTACAATGATTGTTTAGAACTCAACACCGAGTTACTACCCGTTCCAGCAAAGCATTCTCCTGATCAGGTGTGTGTTGTTTTAATAGCACTTAGCTACGAGAATATCTCTAAATTGTTCTGTTACTTAAAAGATATGAGGCTGGCCTGCTTTTGAATAATATTTACACTCTCTTCTTTTATTTCACTTGCAGAGCATCGAGCTAACAAATGAGGCTATGGACTTTCTGAGTGGAATCTTCCAGCTATATGACCTTGATAATGTGTGTATGATCGCTTCTCTAATTATCCAGTCTTGATTCTGTTGTTCTGTATCACCTAGAAAGCTTATTTAATCCTCAAGGAGCAGTGGTAGTTCTTTAATGCTTCTTCGTTTTGCTTCTATCTTAGGATGGAGCCTTAAGACCAGCTGAGCTAGATGATTTGTTCCAAACAGCTCCAGATAGGTACTTTTATGGTGACTATTTTTTGCGTGATTCGTTGCTAATTCTTACCTCTATAGTCTATGGTTAACAACTGGTCTTCCAATGTTTATTTAGTGAGTTAATCTTCTCTCTTTTAAGTTTTCCTGCCAGTGTCTTTAATGCTCTTGTACATGAATATGTATATTGTTTCTTGAGAAAGTTCGTTTACATGTACAATCTGCTTTTACGATGTCAGTCCTTGGCTCGAGGCTCCTTATAAAGATGCCGCAGAGAAAACGCCAGGTGGAAATTTGACAGTCAATGGGTTTCTGTCTGAGGTTCGTATGTTTGTTTTTGTGTTGATCCTGAATTAGAATTAGGCTTTCGTTGTCATCATGATCAACTATCAGATTCAGCATTCTATACCATAGCTAATTATGCTCTGTTACATTTGTTAATGCAGTGGGCTCTAATGACTCTACTAGATCCTCAAAAAAGTCTGGCAAACCTGATATATATCGGTTATGATCACGACCCAGCTTCAACATTTTCTGTTACTACGAAAAGATCAGTGGATCGTAAGAAGCAGCAAACAGAAAGGAATGTGTTTCAGGGCTATGTATTTGGCCCTAAAAAATCTGGAAAGTCTGCACTCCTTGATTCTTTCTTAGGAAGGTAATCTAGTTCTAACATTGCTAAGTATCCGTCTTATGCTGTGTCATCTTCAGCGCTTTGGTTGTTTCTATGGGTTTACTTGATGTTATATTCTCTAAGCTGTGTTTCAACTCCAGGAAATTTTCGGACAGCTATAAGGCAACAATGGATGAACGATATGCAGCAAATGTCATTGATCAGCCTGGGGTAAGTAGCAATAGTCTGAACTCTGATGTTCTTTGTCACATGTGGATGGTAATGAGGTTTTTGCCTTGGTCATGCATGTTTCAGGGTACTAAGAAAACCCTCATATTGCGGGAGATACCAGAAGACAGGGTTAAAAAGTTTCTGGCAAATAAGGAATCGTTGGCAGCATGTGATGTTGCTGTGGTTGTCTATGATAGGTCAGCTAAGAAACTCTTTGCACCTCTGATGTGTGGATGACATGATGAAGGAAAAAATGATATTTTTCAGTTCGGATGTATACTCATGGAGAAAAGCGAGGGAAATATTGATGGAGGTAGCAAGGAAGGGAGAAGAGAGCGGTTATGGGACCCCTTGTCTTCTTGTTGCGGCCAAAGACGATTTGGATCCATATCCAATGTCGGTGCAAGAGTCTGATAGGGTAATGCATCACTTAACCCTGATATATGATTGATTATATGCTCTGGATATGACTGACGATTCATGAGTCGGATCTGAACAGGTTTGCATGGAATTAGGAATAGACATCCCAGTGTCATTAAGCATGAAACTTGGGGACCCAAATAGTCTCTTCTCAAGAATAGTGAGCACAGCAGAGAACCCTCACTTGAGCGTTCCAGAGACAGAGTCGGGAAGAAGAAGCAAGAATATCCGACAACTCGTGAATAGCTCACTTCTGTTTGTCTCAGGTTCTTCTTCTTCAAACCTATAATTTCATTTCTTGAGTGAAACCATATAATCATCTAAGCCTACACTTTGCAGTGGGAACAGCTCTTGGGTTTGCCGGATTGGCAGCGTACCGTGCTTATTCCGCAAGGAAGAATGCTTGAAGATTTGCCTCCAAATAACATCTGCTTTGTATATAATAAAGGTATCGGAGATGGCTTCTCAAATTTTCGTGTCCTTGACACCATAATTTTGGAGTTTATTAGATACATACAAGTATTCTACTTTTCGTTGAGGTTGGATTTTTTGTTTTTTGGCTCTCATCTTCGAGGAACCAACCTTTACTTATTTTTTCCTTACTACTAAAATAATGCACATTTTTTTCGGGGAACTGAAACATTGAAGCGACCCATCAGCCATGTACAATACAAAATATTTCATTTTGTACTTACTACTTACTGTTGCGTGATACATTTAAAGACACTGATAGTGAGAAGAAGGCGAAGAAAGCGAAGAAAGCCACTTTAACATATTATATCAAAAGCCCTTCTTCTTTCCTACTAAGGGTATTTTAAAAGCCCATGTCGTTCATTTGGCCCAATCAGAAAAAGAAGATATTTAATGATCACATAAAATGAAAAATGGAGCGACCGTTATATGTTATCTTGTAGAATAGCCTTACACATTCTGTGATTGAGGATCAATCAAAGCAGATTAAAAAAATGGCGGCTTTATCATCTTCGTCTCTGTTTTTCTCTTCCAAAACAACTTCTCCGATCAATAATCTCCTGATCCCTCCATCTCTCCACCGCTTCTCTCTCCCTTCTTCCTTTTCCTCTCTCTCTTCTTCTTCTTCTCTCTTCACATACTCTCTGAAGAGTTGTCGAAGGTCATCTCCTCAGCGATTTACCGTCAAGGCAGAGAAGAAGAATGTACTTATAGTGAACACCAACAGTGGCGGTCACGCCGTGATCGGATTTTACTTCGCCAAAGAGCTTCTCTCCGCCGGCCACGGTGTCACCATCATGACCGTCGGCGATGAATCATCCGACAAGATGAAGAAACCTCCCTTCAGCCGATTCTCCGTAAGATTTCGAATTCCCAACAAAATAGTTTTCAAATTTCCCCAACAATCTATAATAATCTCTCTACAGGAAATTGTTAGCGGCGGAGGAAAGACGGTGTGGGGAAACCCGGCCGATGTTGCCAATGTGGTCGGAGGCGAGACATTTGACGTTGTGCTTGACAACAATGGCAAGGATTTGGATACTGTTAGGTCTGCTTATTACTTACAAAGCCATGTGTTTTTTTTTTGTTTGAATTATTTCCATGGATGGATGAGAATTGATGAATGATGATGATATCCTTTTGGATTTGACGGGGCAGGCCAGTGGTGGATTGGGCTAAAAGCTCCGGCGTGAAGCAATTCTTGTTCATAAGCAGCGCCGGGATCTACAAGTCCACTGAAGAACCTCCTCACGTTGAAGGGGTAATAATAAAACACACACTTTCTCACTTGTCACCATTTACTGATGTCGTCTTCTTCTCCAATGTGCAGGACGCAGTGAAAGCCGACGCAGGCCACGTGGCAGTGGAGAAGTACCTAGCAGAAACATTCGGGAATTGGGCCTCGTTTCGACCGCAGTACATGATCGGCTCTGGCAACAACAAAGACTGCGAAGAATGGTTCTTCGACCGTAAGTTCTTCTGAAACCCACAAACTTCAACACAGGACAAAAAAAAAGTAATGGTAAAATGTGTTCACAGGGATTGTGAGGGACAGAGCTGTGCCAATCCCAGGATCAGGATTGCAGCTTACCAACATATCTCATGTGAGGGACTTGTCTTCCATGCTCACTTCAGCCGTGCACAACCCCGAGGCTGCAAGCTGCAACATCTTCAACTGCGTTAGTGACAGAGCCGTCACTCTTGATGGTATGGCCAAGCTCTGTGCCACCGCTGCTGGCAAAACGGTTGAGATCCTTCATTATGACCCTAAAGCCATTGGGGTTGACGCCAAGAAGGCTTTTCCATTCAGAAACATGGTAAACTAAACCCAATACTAAAAGCTCTTCTCCCCCTTCATTGATTATAACCTTGTCCTTGTATGATCACAGCATTTCTACGCTGAGCCAAGAGCAGCAAAGGAGATACTAGGATGGGAAAGTAGAACGAATCTACCTCAAGATCTCAAGGACAGATTTGAAGAGTATGTGAAGATTGGCAGAGACAAGAAGGAAATGAAGTTCGAGTTAGATGATAAGATACTCGAAGCGCTCAAAACTCCAGTGGATGCTTGATCAAATAGGCCGGCCATAAAGTTTCTTCCATTGTAACGTCTAATGCTACCACGTGCTCTTTTCCCCTCGGCTTATATGAGATGAACATGATTTCAGCTAAAAGATCATTTAAATTCATAACCAGCGGAGTAACAACAACTCCTGTTTCCGTGAAGATAACAATTTCGTTTCAAGGAAATAGATCTGAAGGCAGTCTCAGATCCTTACATACCTACTTTAATACGTTTACCATATAGAGAGAGAGAGAGATAACACCGAACCACCTACCTACATAGAAACAAGAGCATCGGTCATGTTACCTCTTCCTATTCCTCCTCTAGCTTGATTTTCAGACCTCCAAGCTTTGCTTCCAGTCCACTGTCTTCTTCGCCTTCTTCTTCTTCGTCTTCATCTTCAAAATCTTCTCCTTCAGGGTCATTATCGTCCAAAGGACCAAGCTTGTCCAGGGAGTCCTTAAACATGTCATTTACCTCGTCGATACCTTCCTCAGATATGAAATTTCCATTAATGTTCAGAAGCTTAAAAGTATGTTTCTTCACAACAGTTTGTGCCAAGGCTCTAGCCCCAGCTCTTCTGATCATGTTGGTGCTCAGGTCAACTTCAGCCAACTGGTCATGACCTTCAACTGCCTTTGCGATTAAGATGGACCCTTCGTCTTTGAGTTCATTCTCAGATAAATTCAGCTTTGACAGAGACTGTTTTGAGGCAATGCAAGCTGCCAATTTCCCAGCGGATTTTACAGTAATGTCGTTCCCAGCCAATTCTAGAACTTCAAGAGAAGGGGCAGACTTAACTAGAGCTTCAGAAAGTGCCTCTGTTCCCTCATCCTCCAAGTTCAGGTAACTCATATAGATCTCGGTTAAATCAGTCAACACTGATAAAGTCTTGGCCAGCGCAATTCCACCTTCGACTCCAAACATGTTGTCACGAAGATCAAGTTTCTTCAAGTGGCTACAGAATTCAAGTGCTTCAGCTAGCGCAACGCCGCCTTCTGAACCAATCCTTGTAGACGAACACCGGAAATCTTCCAAAGATGGGCACTGCCTCACTATCTCTGCAATGGCAATTGCTCCTTCATCTCCTGTCATGTTGTTATGAAACTGAAGAACCCTGATTTTGCCAGTAGAAGGAAGTAGCTCACGAACTGCTCGTGCAGCATCCTCGGAAATGCCATCATTCATCAGATATAGCTCCTCTAAGTCATGCTGAGACTTGATGAGAGAACCAAATGCTCTAATTCCTTTTTCTCCCAAAGCATTGTCTGAAAGGTTCAAAGACCTTAGCTTACAACCCTCCAAAGCAGATGAAAACATACTCATGACTTCAAGTGCTTCTGCCTCTGGTCTTCCTGCAACAAAATCCGAGAGATCCACTTCCGTCAGCTGATCCTTGATGGAAGACAAAACGCTCACAGCAAATTTGGCTGCTTCCGAGCCAAAACTCCGGTTGCTAAAACGGATTTTGGTATAGGAGTTATGCGGCTCAGTCAAAGGCCTCAAAAGGTCACGTGCCTCCTCTTCATCAATAAATGCTCTACGGCCACCAGATATATCAAACAAGATATCCCCAGTCTTGTTCACCTCCACCTCGGATTCTACCTGTGGACCTCGTTTGATCACCTCAAGCATAAGCTTACTCGATTCTTTTGCATAGACCTGAACAGCAGAAGTTCCATCGCCATCAGGCTCGTTCTGGAAGTGTTTGTTGGCAGATGCAAAAGCCAACTCTTCAATTCGCTTGGCATCTTCCTCAGCCTCTTCCACACTCAATAGACCGTACTTTCTGGAGAAGATGGATGGGGTCGTTATGTTCTTGGTCATCCGCTCAACAAGCATCAGCCGGGTACTCTTACTCGGTGGCCACATCTTCACTGATAAAACACGGTTCTGCGTGGTCTTAGCTGAATGCTCCATGCTAATTGGTCCTGTAATTCAAACATTACACAATCTGATATGAAATCTTCAGAAAACAAATTACAGTGGCTAAGGTAACTATTGCGGCCTAGATCAACTTGCAACATTCTATCTAAAGCACAAACTTTGAGCAGACCAAAGTAGTGAAGTTCCAATCGCAAACGAAAATGGCGTTGAAGATAAGAGAATCTTATTACATTTCTTTTCTAGATACAGAAAAAGCCTAATTTCAGAAGAAAATTGCAGTTTTAAATGAAAATGCTCTAAAACTCATAGTACTAAGTAAACAACTCAAAATCTAGCAAGATAATTCCGAAGAAACAACAAAAAAAAAGCCTTGAAAGTAGAGATTTAAAACAAAAAGAAACGAAAACGAAAACTCGCGGTTCCGTATGCAAAATCAAAAGGAAGGCGAAAACCCAGAAATGTAAGAGAAGGATGAAGTTAAGGGCTTCCTTCACCTTTTTCTCAGCGTATCGAAATGGATCTCTAAGTTGCCGAAAACGGAGAATCGAAAAGAAACGAATAGAGGTTTTTTTTTCTCAGAGAAGCGTAAATAAGAAGCAGAGTGAGAGAATCATTGATCCGCGTGATGGTAATGGAGGCAATGATGCGTTTTCAAAAATCAAATTCAAAAAAAAAAAAAAAAGCAAATCTTAACACACACAAAAATTGGCATTTGAGATCCAATTCATGGAGATTAGGGTTTATTCTATACATAAAATGACAATAAAGCCCCTACACACCCCTAACCCATATTAATGCCCAAAGCCCAGAAGGAGAATCTTATAGTACTATTTTATAAAGCCCGGTCTTCTTTTATAAAGCCCATTACTTGGTTGCATTTATATATTAAATTATTGATAATGAAAATACGAGGGACGGAAGGTGAGCGGAGACGGTGGGCCACCACCGCCAGGTGGACTCGCCGTCGGTGAAATGTCAGAGAGACGCATACTCTCCTTCTGTCATTCACTCCATCTTTGTTTTTTTTTTTTTTATTAAAATATATCCCGTTAATTAAATAAACGTAAAAATGGAAACTTCCTTCTTCTTCTTCTTCTTCTTCTTCTTCTTCTTCTTCTTCTAGCTTCAGAGCAAAGAATGGTGAAGCGCCGGAGATAGAGATCTGCTTTCTTCCATGTCCGGAGCTTCTTCATTCTCGGCCATCCTCTAGAAACAAGTTCCTTCTTCTTCACTTTTTTATTTTTATTTTTATTTTTTCAATCGCTTGTACTGGATCTGAATTCTGATGATTTACTCGAAGATTGTTGGTAGGTAGGAGAAATAGAGAGGATTTAGGTTTTTAGAGTTAGTTCACCTACTTGAATCGGAGAGGAACTTGTATTTGTATGATGCATAATCTGCAAGTTTCAAGCTCCTACCATTGTAATTGCAGATTCGCTCGAGAAATGGACACTCTCGCAACCGATCCAGGTTTCATTGATTCGGATGTATACCTCAGGTTAGGGCTCATAATAGAGGGCAGACGATTGAAAACGCCACCGACAGTTCTGTCACGTCTCGCTTCATCTCTGGAGAGATCTGTGTTGCCGAATGATGAGAAATTGATGGAATCGCCAGAGGTCAAAGACTCTGTGACGGTGTTTGACGGGAGATCTCCGCCTGAGATCAGCATTGGACACTACTTGGATCGCATCTTCAAGTACTCTGGCTGCAGCCCCTCCTGCTTTGTCATTGCACATATCTACATTGATCACTTTCTCCAGAGGACCCGAGCTCATCTCAGACCGCTTAATGTCCACCGCCTTATCATAACAAGTGTCATGTTAGCCGCTAAAGTCTTCGACGACAGGTATGTCACTAGTCATTCACTCGTTTCCTGCCCTAGCTTCTGTTGTTACTTGTTACTCTGAATATCAGAGGATTTTGCCACGTAAGGATCCATCGACTTGACTAGACAGTTTAGCTTTTGTGGATGTTTTGCTTCACCTGTTATGTTAGGATCATGTTCAATTCAGTAGCACTTGATAGGACCCGGTGCACGTTTGCCATTACGTATGAAATTGCAAATATATCAACACACAAAGAAGGAAATAGGATCTGGGAACATTTAGGAAACAGAGTCAGTCACAGTTTGTTCTAGCAGCTTTAAGATTTGTAGTTGATGCCACATTTCATTTAAAGATATATTCATTGGTCTCTGGTGTTGTGCAGGTATTACAACAATGCCTACTACGCGAGAGTGGGAGGTGTGAGCACGAGAGAGTTAAACAGATTGGAGATGAAGTTTTTGTTCACCCTTGACTTCAAGCTTCAGGTACATCCTCAGACGTTTCACACACACTGTTGTCAGTTAGAGAAACAGAACAGCGACGGGTTCCGGATCGAGTGGCCGATAAAAGAAGCATGTCGAGCCAACACAGAGACTTGGCAGAAGAGCACACCAGAGTCAGTCTGCACGCTGATCAGGAACTCATGAGGCAAGAGTAAGATAGGATTTTGTGTTTTGGTAGTGATGATTCTTTTGCAAGATTGATTGTTGTTACATTTTCACGTTTCTAAATGTCTTACGAACTCAATAGTGTTATTTTATATAGTTTACATCGATGCTTAAAACCACATAGACTTTTCACTTTACATCACACGGCAACTCCTTCCTCCGTTGCTGCAATTCACATTAGCAACTGGTGGTTCTGTGGGTTTGCTGTTACAAGGAGCATCGTTGATCTCAGGCGGTGGTTGAGCAGGAGGAGCTGCAACCACCTCAACGTTACCACAACCACCTGAACCGCTGCCTTCTCCAACACCACCGTCCTCTGATGGTGAGTGATCGTGGATGGGATTATCATGGGACTCCTTGAACGTGATCTTGATGACCCTCTTGTCGATGATCTCCGTGTGTTTGATCCCACGAGCGTTTTTATCGACCAAGTCCTGGAGATGTAGCGTATGATCAAAGTGGTTGACCTGGACCTG
This sequence comes from Kernera saxatilis, assembly GCA_900406395.1. Classification (NCBI taxonomy): domain Eukaryota; kingdom Viridiplantae; phylum Streptophyta; class Magnoliopsida; order Brassicales; family Brassicaceae; genus Kernera; species Kernera saxatilis. The sequence continues at coordinate 1,198 of OVAY01000738.1, read as the reverse complement.
ACGTTGTTGGCTGGCTAGGTCTGTTGATGGTGTGGCGACAGGAGGAGGAGGAGGAGTGGCCGTCGAGAGGTTTGGAGAAGGTTGCGATTGCGGTTCCCACAAAAGCTCGGCTCTTTTGTCGGCTTTAGCAGCCATTGCTATAAGCACTTGTGGGTCGATCTCGCTATTCACTTCTATGGTCCCCTCGTTTGCATTTACCTTTATCGAATGAACTCCTATACATAAAAATAAATAAATCCAACATTGCTAACTAGATCCTAATCAGAAGCTACGTACGTACGGTATAAACAAACAAAAATGCATAAATGAAATATATCTATCTCACCTTCAACTTTTAGCATGGCTCGTTTCACCTTCCTCACACATTCCGTACAGCAGTTGGGTTGCAGTTTCAGAATACGAGTCTGCTGTTTAGAATTTTAACGAAATTTTTATATACAAATCGATGCAACAACAACTCATGCCTCATGCTAACATGTAAAATAATAAAAAACGAACCCGAGGGAGTACTGGGGGAGGATGACTTTCCATTGTTACGAAATAATTTTGTATGAAGAAGACACACTCGAAATATAATATACGTGATTTTATGAACGTGTGCTTAAATCTTTAAAGCGTGCATTTGTTCAAGATTTTCCTTATTGATCAATCTTCATGCGATATACTCATTTCTTACACATATCAAGCGTGCAGGCTTGGTTTTAGTTTCGAATGAAACATTTTAAAGTTAATTATGAACAAACTGTATTTTCTAAGGTAATGTGAAAACATTTTTTTTTTAAAAATCAAATATCAAATTTTGTAATTGAAAAAAAAAACATTTTAGTTTATCTGGACGAAAAATACTGTTTTGCTTATCTTTGGAGAAAATACATGGTTATATAAGTTTCTTTAAAAGAAATATGTTTTGACAAGACGTTCGAAGTAGACATGCAGGTTTTTTATAAATTAAATTTGAAGAGTGAGATAAAACCGTTAAAGTCTATCCCAATTTTGGATTGCTACCCCAATTTCCAATCCACAGATTCAATTTTTGTCGTTATTATTTTTACTCGCAACACAAATTCCACATTTGGAGCTATATTAGAAAAACAAACAAAAAAACTACTCCCTCTGTTTCATAATAAGTGATGTTTAAGGTTTTTGTACACCTATTAAGAAAACACAAATTCTTCATTTAATTTACCTCTTTTTCTTA
>OVAY01000737.1:18364-43589 GCA_900406395.1 Kernera saxatilis | reverse complement strand
TTTTTTTTTTTTTTTTTTTTTTTTTAATGATTGACCTATTTTTAAATGGTTGAGTTATATACTTTTTGAATAACATTTTAGCATTGTCGATTTTAAATATATATTTTTTTTTGTAGTTAATTTACTATTATACAATTTTTTTTTGTAGTTAATTTTGTAGATTTTTTCGTTTGATCGATATTTCTTTTTGTAGTTAATTTACTATTATACAATTGACTTACATATGTATTTTTGGGAGACTTATATTATAACGGTTCACTTATTCAAAAAAAGATAGAATTGTCATTTCTGAAAATTTAAAACTATTTTCTCAGATTTAAGGAGAAATCGGTGTACATTAACAGTACTATTATAAATAGGGCACGCACTAGTTTAAGTTAGTCCTTTTTATGATAAGATTTCATTTAAAACCTTGGTGCATTATTTTGGGATTGAACCCAAGACCTAATTAATGAAAGATACTAACTTCTTGATTAATCATTAAACGGGCACTTTCAACAACAACAAAAAGATGTGTAGACACAATTATGTTGCATCAACCAGTTGATATTATAATTCTGTCACCCATACTTGTATAGTCCAAGAAAACAACCCCAGATGAAGAAATAACTTTAATTCTGTTTCCCCCAAAAAAAACTTTTAGTTCAATTCCCTGTCACATGCCCACAAGCAAATTTCTAAGATTTAATATTCGCTGTTAATTAAATGCGAGACAGGCATTAAAAAATTAGATCAAATGTTTGTTTAACTAGTAAGAAAATACTAATAAGTACACACAAGAACAAAATCTTTATTATTTATTTTTTCGATTCAAGTGGCAGAGATAAGAAAACATATAAAGAACACAACATAAGCGAACTTCACGGCTTAAGGGTTTTGAGACCTTATCTTCTACTTGCCAACTCACTTTTTGATGTTTCTTTAAAGTTTTTAATAAGCAAAACCATTTATTAATTTTTAAAGAAAATAATACTAGTATGTTAATATTTTCTTCTTCAACCTTTTTGATTGCGATTGCTTCCAGAATCAATAGCACAGCTGACAAAAAAACTGAGTTTCTATCGTATAGTATCAAAGATCGAATAAAAAAACATATTTTTGTAAAATTCATTTCAGACAAAATATATATATTTATTTCCCACTACTTATGACTAACGTCATCCTTCAAGAACAATTGAGCATAATAGCATATATTATTGTATTTTCATTTCTTGAAGATATATGTCACGTAAGACAAAATCTACTTATCAACTACACAATATACACATGCATGAGATTCGATACAATAAAAATTTCTTGCAAAACAAGATTAACCCAAATATAGGTTGTCTCTCCGTAAGCTACGGTTGTCATGCGTAGAGTAGTTTAGAGAGAAAGAATTGGAATCTTAAGAAAATATCATATTTACTTTGGATAGAATTAGGAGATTAAAGCACCTAACGTATAGAGTTTGCAATGCTCTAATAAGTTAAGATCGTCTTAATGTTTATGGTAGGGTCGTGGTTGTGGCAACCCCGTGTCTCAAGTGGAATTGATGTTTATGCTATATGGAGGAAATCAAGAATGTAACAAAAGATGATATAACACATCAAGAATCGATTACACTGACTTATGTTCGGATTAGATGCAAAAAGTCTCAAGTTCTGGTCTCCTTTTCATTGGCACTTTGTTTATCCTCCCTGCAGTGACAGTATTCTTTAGATAGACCTATGAGAACATATGCTTGTTACTCTTAATTTCAAATATATCGGAAACGATTCTTGGAATATGGAACTAATCCACACAGTACTATATAGTAGTAAAACTTCCATGGACTTATTTTCTGGTTCAGGAGCCATGTAATTTGGGGTTTTCCCTTGATTTTTTTTTTTTTTTGACTTATTAACTATTTTTTCATTTTTTAAAATAACAAAGATTACAATTACGAAATTTATATGTACTATTATTGTTAAATAAAAATAATGTATTCCTATATGCATTTATTGGTAACTCTTGTATTACCAATAAATATTTACGAGTTTTTGTTTTCTTATAAAATTTTAATTCTTAAGAAGTTATATGTCTCAAGAAGTGAAATCGAGTTTCCTAAATTTCTTAATACTCATAAATCTTTATGAACCCTAATTTCTAATAAATTAATGTCTCCATAATTAATGCCTAAACTTGTCAAAGAGGTACATGTTCAAGCCAAGTAATGTGATTTAGTGTCGATGTTCCAAAAGTTTTCCTCAATAGGAATGAGCATATCAGCTTATTTTTTATTATTTTTATTTATTGACGATAAAAACTACGTATCATCTACACGATACACACATGACACTACAATGCAATAAACAAAATGCTTGCAGAACTAGCTTAAACCCATTTTCTAGCTGATCTCTCTGCAAGCTACGTCTGTAGTTTAAAGAGACTCTTGAGTCTTATGATCAAAAGGGATTTTTCACGTATCGCTCCATGTATCGCTTTCTTCTCCATCGTTGCTAGCTACAGCCTGAAAAGCAGAAGAGAGAGAAAGTGAGTGATAGATAATACAGTGTTGGAGTTGGTACAAAAAGTAGTTAGATTCTGAACCAAAGATCAGATTTGCTTTGGATATATAGATGCTTAGAGGATGAACCTGGCGGATTGAGTTTGCTTTCTCCAAAATCGCGCTGATCTTATTGTTTATTGTAGGGTCAGTTGTTGCAGCAGCAGATAAATGTGTTGTCATAACAACAGGCCTCAGGTTGAATTGCTGTTTACGATTTGCAAGAAATCAAGAATGCAGCAAAAGATGATATAACGCATCAAGAATCCAAATATCACTTTTTTCACAAAATTAATTCACTGCACTTACTTGTTTTCTGATTTGTTGCAAGAAGTCTCCAGCTTCGGTCTCCTTTTCGTTGGCACTTTTTTTGTCCTCCCTGACATTATTCTTCAGATGGACCTATGAGAACATATGCTTGTTAATATTTTGTAATTTGAACTATATCGAAAGAGATTCCTGGAATATGGAACTGACCCACACAGTACTAAAGTAGAGAAGGAGTAGAATACTTCTCCATACCGTAATTTCTGGTTTAGGAGAAGAAGTCACCATGTTAGGCAGTTCTTTGTTGACTGTAGACAATGAAATATGCTTCTCAAAGGCAAACCTGAGAGCGTCTTGTAGTTGGTGGGACTGCTTTGTTTTGCTTTCAGATGTTTCTGAAGCTGTCTTAGAAACCATCCATGGCACAGGTGGAAATGGCGGTGGTAAAGGCTCAGCAAAATTCTGGAGGTATGAGAGGTTTACGGCCACACAACCACTTTCTGCTTCAATCTCTAGAGAAGAAGGTTCATCATTGTTATCGACATGCCTACTTTCATGGAAAGAATCATATAGCACATGCTCTTTTCTTTCATGGCTGTCACTTGATTCTTCCCACTGCTCAGAATTTGACAAGGAGTGATTATCGCTAAGATAATCGGTATCTGACATGGAAGGAGAGGATCTACAAAAAGTGTCGTCGTCTGAATAAGAATCAGGAAGGGAAGTAGCAGGCTCTGGAAGCAACTGAAAGGAAGAAAACGTATTATTGTTGTTGTCCCCATCTGAAAATTTCAGCTTCAGCCTGGAAGCCTGAAGGGTGTCAACGGGATTGAGAGAGATTTTCATGTGTTGAAGAGGCGGGGACGAAGTAATCCAATCAATAGGAGCTTCGTCTGTAAAGGGATCCATTTTCTCATTAATGTCTTGGTCACAAAACCTGCTCTTTTCTGTCGTCACTTCATCGTTCTCTGGAATGGTTGATGGTACAGTCTTTCTATCATGGGCAAATGAATCCTTTATGCGGAAACTATTAGTGAGTAAGTTGTGGCTGAGTCCAAAAACTCCAGAAGAAGTCTGATGGCACTCTCTCTGGTCTACTACAACGATCATGGCTTTTCCATCTGAACTAATCGGATTTTGGGTTCCTGGAATTGCTAAGCTTGTATTATTCAGAACATGTCTATCTGAAGCATTTTCAACTAGATCATCTGATGTATCTTTTTCAGCTTCCGCAGAACCAACTGTCCTTTCATCGGTCTTGCAATCGAGACTTAAAGAACTTGGCACGGCCAAGACTGGAGGTTTTGATGGTTTCAGTCCCAACAGAGCCCCATTAGTCCATATTTTAATGGCTTCAACGTCAAGAGAAATTTCAGCTTCTGATTTCTGATGTTTCTGTAGGTCACTACGATACAAGGGGTTTGATGAATCAGATAACCTGTTCTCAGGTGCCGGAACAAATGTAAACGCGGCGTTATCTTCTCCACCGGAAATGTTACTTGTGCAAAGATCATTGCGTGGTGACTGGGGTATATCTGAACTCACCCGTGGATCATGATGACTCATTTCATCAGATGCATTTACAGATGACAACCTTTCCACTAAACTGCAAGATTTCTCTTCATTTCCAAAACCGAAGTTCATATCCTTTACAGATGATCTACAAGAATCTTCGACACTGTTGGAATTCTGCTCTCGTTCTTGCTCACACACTGAATTTTCCAACCTTCCATCTGTAACACCACAGGAACTGCTCACCACTTCTTGACTAGTTTGGAGCCCTTGATCATTTTCAGATTCCGATTCAATGGTATTGAGTGCATCAACAAAACAATCCCCTTCGCTTTCGGTCTCATGTTCACTATCCCTCGGTTCTCCCACAATCTCGATCCCAGTATGTTGTTGTAGTCCTGATTCTGATTTAGCATTTTCAATGTCCTTAGAATATAACTCAACTCTACCAGTTCCTTCTCCATGGCTTGCTGAGTTCGTCTCCATCATTTCAGAAGCTTCATCTGTCTGCGGACCAAGAGATTCCACTATCTCCGCTTTCTCATCCCAACTAATGCAAGAAGAGCCACGAGCAGCTTGCCCTTGCGAAGGACTAAACTGGAAATTATCCTGTGCATCTTCGGTTTCACATTCAGAAAGGACTGAAGCGACGGTGCAAGAGCCCGGTGTCAAGCTGGATGAATTAAATACCCCTTTCGGTTTTTCACCAGTCTTCAGTGAAGTGGTTGCGGTTGAAAGACATTCGATGTAGCCTGAACCACTTCTGGAATCAAAAGAATGAGAATGATGATCTTGCAGATCAGATCTTTTTTCCATGTCACTGGTTGAGGCAGTTTTAGAAGAAGAGGTTTGTCCACTGAAGCTAAATGAAGTAAATGTCTTCCTGAAATAAAGTCCATGATTGAGTTATATATGAAATACATTGAAAAGAAACTGATTTATATTATTCTTTTACCTGGCACTCTGGTTAGTCATGGAGGCCAGACGTGACATATCTCGACTCCTTGACGAAGATTTTTTCTTCTGTCCATAATAGAAAACAGAAATATAACTGTCAATGAAAAGAAAATTCTACAGAAAAAAGTTTACCAATTTTAATCTGAGAAACAGCACCTTAATTTTACAATTCTTGTTATTATTTTGGTTCTTGTTTCCTTGAATCCGGTTGCTTGATGCTCTTCTGAAATAAGTAGGATCTGAGTATCGCTTCAAGCAAGATCCAGGACCATTTATATCAAATCTGAGGAAATAAAGCAAAAAGTTGAGTGTAACATGATGGAAAATGCATAACAGATATAGATGTTTTACCCTGCAAATTGACATATTACAGAATTAAAGGGACTAAAAAGGCGAGGCATACTTATCAAGCAAGTGCAACCGTGGAGGATCCCTGCACTCTTCATAGGGATCCATGATAAAGTGAGGCAAATCGCTGTAAATTAATTGATTATACTCATTTGGGATACGAGGATGCCACTCCAGACCTGAGAAACGCATAAAACTCAGTCGATTCACAAGATAAAAACCATGTTCATATTAATACACCGGGACTCACCAACCATTACTGACATTTCTATTTCATGTCTATCTATTCTAAAGTTTTGCAGAAAATGTAACTAATTTTAATCATTCCAGATTCTAAACTAGCCTTCTCCAGAGTAATTTAGTATATGGGTAAGTGAGAAAAGGCATGTGAACCGGGCCTACAATGAACTAACAGATGCAATTATTTAATTAGCTAAATAAATGTGGAACCTAACAAGAATCAGACACCTTGGGTCAAGACAATAAGAAGATTGACAAGAGAGAACAAGACAAAACCTCCTGTGTATGCAAAATGTATATGACTTGTTTGTGCAAGCACTGCTCTTTCTACTGGAGGGACTGTAGCTTCTATATGCTGCAATCTTATCTTCAATTGATTGCTTCTTGAAGCTGTAGCCATAACTTCTTCCTGTATGCCATGAAATATCTCTGCTGCAAACCTGAGTCGAGAGAAAGAACAATTCTTAAAGAAAGTTTCTTCCTTTGTGCAGCTTATGGTTTTTCCATTATGAACCAGAGACCATACCAAACCAAACTAAGCTACAATTTTAATGATTCAGCAAGATCTTGTCTAGCAATTGCCCAGAAGCTCGATATCAGAGCCAACATTAAGAGTCACCACATGAGTTTAATTGTTCAGAAGCATAAAAAAGACCAAACAGCAGAAAAATTGAGGAGTTTACAGAAACATTTTAGGGGAATGATTGATAATCAGCAGAGCATTCACAGAATTTCATTCAACAGAGACGGCAACGGAAAAAAAAAGCTTCTTCCTTTTTGCTAAACCCTAACTCAAAAACTTGGAATTAAAAAAATCTCAGAAAGGATCATGCAATCGGTAATGATTTCAAACAATAAGTTCCTAACTTTGTCGCTAGAACACCAATAGAAAGCCTTAAACAAGTAAAACCAATTACTTTCATGCAAAGCGATGATTCTCATCTCTAACTTCACCATTAGCTCAAAGAATCATTCAACAGTAGACATCCAAATTTCATTGAAGTAAAAAAACAGAGATTGAGGGCTCGAATTTCAATTTAAATACTTACTCAGCGAGATCACCCAGCTGACGCAAGATCCCTACAAGTCCAGAGACCGCAACGCCGTTAAGAATCGCCTTGGGATCTTCACGATCGACATTTCTATACAGCTCGGTTTGGCTCATACCGGACACATTCCTCACCTCAAGCCTAGAAAGCGGCATTTTTCTATGTAAATCAAAGTTTAAAAAATAAAAACTGTCTCTGTAGATGCACACACTGAGAAAAACTGTTGGGTTCTAAAGCATCAACAGAGCTGAGAATGATTTGGAGAAAGAACCAAATGGGTCTCGACAAATCGAGAAATGGGTTTCGAGGAGAAATGGAAAAGATTAATGATTGTTTATGGGTTTCTGATGGGTGAGAGATTGTGGCAGCTTAACTGCCCAAAACAGAGAGGGAAATTTTGGAGGCAGAAAGAGAGAGACATTGCCAATACCACAAGCCATTCCTTTCATTTCATTTAACAAGAAAATCTGGGTTTACTGACGTTAAGACCGAAGTACCCTCAGATTTTGTGTGTTATTACGAGATGGGACTTTTGTTTTTTTTTTGGGTTAAAAAATTGTTAATTGTTTTTTTTTTTTGTTAAATCAAAGCAAGGTTCGCACGATTTATCAAACACAATTGGCTTACAAACATCTTGTTCGGGATTCAAACTCTATCTATGATTATAAAAAAAAAGGTTCGATTTGTAGAAAAATTATGAATCGTTCGTGTAACTCTCATCATAACTTTTGTCTTTTGTGTGAGAGCCATTGTTACTCTCATCATAATTTTTTTTAGAACTTAGAGAGAATATTATTGTCAAATAAATGTTGCGTCAAAATTTGTAGTTATTTAGATGAGAATTTCCCTTTGTATTTTTGTCAATAAATAGAATTGTTGAGTTGGTTGGTTACATGTTTGGAAAAAAGATTTAATAAGTGAGATGCACATACACAAAATAGGAGTACATCTAGAATTAATAACATGCGAAACGGTTTCGTTTGACCATACATCTCGATTAAATGTATGAGAAGCAAATTCTATTTTGGATTGGAGATTCACTAGCAACCATAGATTCTTTCTAGAAGAAATTGATTTCGCAACTTCAAAAGAACCGTTGAAAAACATATCCAAAGGAGGACGGTACAAAGAAGACAAACTCGAACCTAATTATGGATCATCATCTAGTCGAATCGTCCCAGATCTCATCATAGTTGTTGTGATACATCGAATGATAATAGTTGTTGTTGAGGAAAAAAAGGCATAAGAAACTAACATTTGACAATAGGATATGAGAAGGTTAATATGTTGATAAAGAATGTTATGTGTATTAGATCGATATATATGTATTAAGCAAATCAAAATAATATATTTAAGATGTTTTGGTGAACGGTTAACATTATATGTCAATTCAATAATAATTGTGCAATTTTTGTGAAAAACATAAGCAAATATTGTGCAAAATTGTTCATATAATAAATGAAGCTCTCAAAAGTTAGATGATTAAGGGATTTGGTGATATCACCCATTCACCCTTATCTCGATGTTGGTAGTGCAGCACAACTTTTTTCACCGAGGAGCGTATGACGCCGAATTTCCTTTTCAATTACCTGATGGATATTGAGTGCTAATTTTTTTCAAAACTTAGAGAGAATGTTATTGTCAAATAAATGTTGCGTCAAGATTTATAGTTATTTAGATGGGAATTTTCCTTTGTATTTTGGTCAATAAACAGAATTGTTGAGTTGGTTGGTTACATGTTTGGAAGAAAGATTTAATGAGTGAGATGCACATACACAAAATAAGACTACATTTTTTTCAATGATATAATAATGTAGATTTTTCAATAGTAAATTCCTCATTTATTGTATGAGTTTGTACACATAATTAATTCTTAGAACTATATATGCAAATACAGTAGTTAGCATAACCGATATCTCTCTGTATACAAGAATTCACTCCAGTTTTTCCTCTTTAGAAATAATTTATGGATTCAGAGCATGTTTTCTTTTGTACTATAGTTTTTATTCCGATGAAAATATAATATTTTGTTAGAAAAATATCACGCTCCACCACCATCTTCCTACTATAGAGCAACCATATGCTATCATCTTAGCGATCAACCAAACCCCATAATCCATTTTCTAAACTCATAAAAAATGCCTCATAAAGCTAGCAACATTGTGGACATTGTGAAGAAATTTCCTCTCAAGATGGTTAGCAACACATACTACCATTTCGTCGAAGGTATTTCGGTCATGAAAAACAGCTAGCAATGAAAAAGAAGAACAAAGAAACAAGAAAAATGTCTCCTTTAAATGCAGGCTGGAAACTTCACAAGAACTGTGACATAAAACTCTATTGTAGATTTTATACAATTTCACTACAAAGACGAAACATGGTATGCAATGTTATATAGTTTGGTTGATGGTTTTAGAATTTGGTTGATAGCAGAGCCGGCACTTCACAATCTTATTTTAAATATTTAAGGATTTAAAAAAAAAAAAATTAAAGTATCCACAGCCGTTACATTTTTGCAACCAATCATCCATCTCCTAAAGCCTTAATTCACAGTAATATAAAACTAGTGGGGCTAAATTAAAAACAAACTATTGTTTACGCTCTTTTTGGCAATTAAAAAAAATTAATGTTTACTCTTGAACTGAAAAAACTATTGTTTAGTCTTCATGAGAAGTGTTTGACTTTGACCTATTCTATTAGTTCAATGAGGCATATCGTCGAACACTTCACCCGCAACTCCTTTCTCAAGCCATAACCTGAAATTCACTAACCTTTTTGGAGGTCAAGTACAAATACACCAACTTTAATTTAGAGTTCTCTCTGTTTTATCTTCAACAATGTCTCGGCGTTTCATCAGGCTCTTCAAGCTCTCTCCTTGGAACCATTCCCTCGTAAAGCTTCTCTTCCTTTCCCTCTCTTGCGTTTTGCTCTGTTTTAGTTGGATATGGTTTTTACTTGAATTGGGGTTTTTTTTTTTTTATCTCTGTGGTGCTTAATTTTGCAGATGCACAAGAGGACCTTTCGTTTGTTTTCATCTTCCGTAACCACCACTCCGTATTTGACGCTTGGCACTACGGCTAAGAATGATCTGCCGGATGGTAGCGACGTCAGAGATGTCCTTTTGTTTGATCTGGCCAAGGAAGAGATGCTTACAGTTCCTGACAAAACATTTCCCGAAGAGCTCGTTGATTCGAGGCAGATAGGAAATGCAAATGGATGTGGTATTTTCTCTAACGATCGTGATCGTTCATTATGTATCAGCGAGCTTTACAATCCCTTGGCTTCCAAGTCAAACCCCACCATGATTCCTCTGCCTTCACTTGTTGCTGTACACTCTCCAACCAAACAAACGTCGTTTGGAACGTGGCAATGTCATCTGTCTTGGACAGGTTTGGATTTTGCTAAGATGTAAATCATGATCATCTTTGTTCCCTTTTAACTGTTATTAATTTTGAGTTTTGTGGGGATTTTCTCTTATAGAAATGTTGGTTCTCGTATCCACATTACGATAAACAACCTTAAATCATGTGTAGTTTGATGTTCTAAATCTGATTTATATCTCTTCAAATATTAGAACTTAAAAATGTGCATGCCTTTAATTGTTTCTGGAATTTATGAATCCACAAACAATACAATCCGGCCATATTATAAAAGTCAATTTGGAAAATAAAGTCTATTAGCCGTTCACTTTTAAAGACTGATTCTTCCATGAGTAGAAGAAAAGGCCAACCCCCTAAATCCATATTTTATTCTTGTATAGAAATTGTATAACGTTCGTAGATTTTTTTCTTGTTTCTTTGGTAAGCATTTTAAATTTCTTATGATTTTTACACAAATTACACATTCAATTTCTTCATAAACGGAAGCATGGAGAAGATAGCAGAGGTTCCTCCAATTCATTAACGGCGTTACTTTACGGTTTCGTTAACGGCGTTTATACTTGTTAAGAAGAAGACCAGTTTTAAGTTTGCCAAAAGAGGAAAGAAATCTTGGTGCAGCCCAATCCTTATTTGAAGTGGATGATCTGGTGGCAGAGTTTCCTCTTCCAATTCATCAAAATAATTTAGGGTTTCTCTGTGGAATCTATCGTCAATGTCTCGCCTTCTTCTCTCCCGACTCTCCAAGCTCTCTCCCCGTAATGATACACTCGTAAGCTTCTCCGTTCCCTTCTCTCTCTCTCTCTTAGGTTTACGGAAGAAAATCGACTCTTGTCGGGAAACTGAAATTACTTTTTGGTACTTGATCTTTGTGTTGTAGATTCACGAGAGCGTTCGTCTGTTTTCATCGTCATCCACCAACCCGTATTTGACGCTTCGCTGCAGTGCGCAAGTCTTGCCAGGCGGCGGAAATATTGGAAATGTCGTCTTGTTCGACGCTGCTACGGAAGAGTTGCTCACGGTACCTGACAAAACAATACCCGTAGAGCTCCATGAGTCCAAACCGTACGGAGCTTCCCATGGTTGGGTATTTTTCTGCGACCAGCACGATCGTTCCCTAAGTATGAGCGACCTTTTTAACCCCTTGGCTTCCAAACAAAACCCCACAGTGATTCCTCTGCCTTCGCTTACTGCTCTTCACTCCTGCCAAAAGGATGTTCTCTGGAATGTAGCAATGTCCTCTTCTCCTCCTTCTCAACAAGACGACCAAGATTGGGTGGTTGCCATCAAGTTCTTGGGTAGACAGCTTAGTCTATGTAGGCCCCGTCGTGACCTCCGGTGGACTAATATCCCAACCCCTTATGACTACTCAGAAACCTCAAACCTCATGTATTCCAAGAGAGACCAAAGGTTCTACTTGCCTTCTCCTGGAGGCCACCGCTTGTTCTCCTATGGTCTCAACTTCAAAAAAGACAAGGATCGCAAGGTCCATGAGGTGCAGTTTCGCAACCTTCCCGAGTTGCCTCAATCCGAGTGGGAGCTGTTGAGTTCGTGTTGCAGGACGGAATATCTGGTGGAGTCAGCCTCCACTGGCGAACACTTCCTCCTCAAATGGTACATCTTTACTCTACTACTACATTAGTATGATCTTTTACATAAATTGTGTTTCAATGGCTGAAACATCTTTGGCTCCCCTTGCCTGCGTGCAGGTACTCACAGGCCTATTTCAAGAACCAGCGGCCCTACAAGACGAGGCGCTTCATGGTGTTTAGAGAGGAGGAGACGACAGAAGGAAGATACATGTGCTACACAGAGGACATTGGAGATGTGTGCATATTCCTTTCGAAGAGCGAGGCTTTCTGCGTCGAGGCGAGCTCGTGCCCAGGTCTCGAGCCTAACTCCATCTATTATATAGGCCATGGATTTGGCATTTACAATCTTACCACCAGCACCTCGCGTCATTTTCAACCTCCTAAAGGTGCACCAGCCGTTCCCGCCGGCCCTTATTGGCTTCCCCCATTTTGTGTCTAGTGGCTACAATCGGCGTGTCCTGTTTTCATTTCTAGTTCCTTAGTTGGACCAGGTTTGGATGACCAAAATTGTCTCATCGCATTTGTAGGGGATTAACATAAATCTTATCTTGGTTCTTTTCGGATGGATCATGTGAGACGCTAGAATTTCAAATTTGATAACTTTATATTCTAAGATAATAGTAGATCGCAGCCCAAAAACATTCATGAGAAAGTAGCATTAATGAATCAAAATATGGAACATGGAGAAGCACAGACATCCAGTCATGTGGTGTGCAAGGCGTTGAAAAGTCCATAAACAGTAATAGTACCACACAACCCAAATCGAGGAGCCCAAACGTTATCAACGGTACTTGGATTATATTTATATATTATGATATAATGTATTCATGTTTATCAAAAAGCAGATGAATGCCACAGGCGAGAAGAATGAAGGAGAGGCTGACGACGACTAAAAACAAACCCAAGATCGTCACCTTTGACATGTATATGGACAAGGTGGTTGCATACCAAAGCCATCGAACAATAAGTTGGTCCACTCCAATGGTATTCGACCCCGTGACCGGATATTCCTATAGAGATCTCGCATTTACTCACATCTATGGGTATATTTACATTAGAAGCATCGGGTTACATGTAGAAAATCAAGCATTTGCCTTAGGACCCATATATTTTACAAAATTAATCCTTCATAATCTATTGGTCGTTGACTCATTATTTTCAGTCCAACTATAAGGAGAAGGACAACTGTGAGTAAAAACAAAAGGATCCTAGCACTTAACCCAAAACACTCCGACAATCGTCTCAAGAACCAATAATTTATTTTAATTTTTAATTATTCATAACCCTCACGGTCTCACACTTTGTCAATTAGAAATATTTTTTTTAATTATTCTTCTTTACCTCTTTGTATCCAACTTTTGTTGTTGCAAGTTTATGTTCTATATTTTATAAATTATTTTTTTTGTAGATTTGATCTTGCTGATTTACGCTTTCAAGATTCCGAAGCAGTAAAAAAAACAAAAGGGCCATTTTTTACTGCTTTGAGCCCATTTGATCTATCGGGAAAAGATGATGGAATGAATACTTTAATTTTAATAAGATGGTGGAGATTTGAGTTCTTTAGCGATCCAGAAAGTAGAAAGGGAAGCAAGAAACAGCAATGAAGATAGAAACTAGATTGAAAAGGGTGGAAGCCAGTAAGGGAGGAACGGAATCTCTTCTAGTGAACCTTTGGGGAGTTCAAAATGACGGACGGTTTTGGTGGTGAGATCGTAGACAGCAAAGACACGACCCATAAAATAAACGGAGTTAGGCTTGAGACCGGGGCAAGAGCTAGCCTGGACGCAGAAAGCCTCACTCTTTGAAAGGAAGATGCACATATCTCCAATGTCCTCTGTGTAACACATGTTTCTTCTTCCCTCCTCCTTTGTGTCTTCCTCTCTAAACACCATCAGTGTCGGCAATTTGGACCGGTCAGGGGAGACAGGGGAGTACCTGCACAGACAACATACGAGCCAAAGGGTGTTTCAGCTAGCTAGCTATTACATGGTAAGGGAGCAGCAGCAATCTAGTATCTATATATACCATTTGAGGAGGAAAGATTCCCCCGAGGGTGACTCCACCCAGTGATCCTCCCTGGGATACGAATCCAAGAGCCCCCACATGGACTGGGGCAAGTCGGGAAGGTTGTGAAACAGCAACTCATGGAACTTAGGATAGTCGTCCTTGTGGAATTGGAGGTCCCATGAGCACAAGTAGTTGCCTCCAGGAGCAGGCAAGTTGAACGTCTGGTCTCTCTTGGAAAACATCAGATTTGAGTTTTGCAAGCTTTTAAAAGGGGTTTGGATGTTAGTCCAACGCAGGTCACGACGGGGCCTGCAGAGACTCAGCTGGTCACCCAAGAACTTGATAGCAACCACCCAATCTTCATCGTCGTCTTGATCAGGAGGAGAAGAGGACATTGCCACGTTCCAGAAAACTTCCGTTTGGCAGGAGAAGAGAGCAGTAAGTGGAGGCAGAGGAATCATGGTGGGGTTTGATTTGTACGAAACTGGGTTGGAAAGGTCGCTGATACGCAGGGAACGCTCGTACGGGTCAGAGTAAAAACCCCATCCATGGGAAGCTCCGACCAGTTGTGCGTTAAGGAGCTCATTGGGTATTGTTTTGTCAGGGACAATGACTAACTCTTCCTTGGCCGCATCGAACAAGAAGACGTCTCCGACGAAGCCGTCGCCTGACGAGTCTTTCTCAATGCAGCCAAGCGTCAAGTACGGGCTGGTCGAAGACGATGAAAACAAACGAATGGTCTTGTGCATCTGTCAAAGTCAAATAACCAAATCAACCAACCCTCTTCAGGGATCTATACATCGAACAGGCTCCTTCGATATAATCTTAAAACGTGGGAGAAGAAGAAGCTTACGAGTGAATCTTTCCGGGGAGAGAGCTTGGAGAGTCGGGAGAGAAGAAGGTGAGACATTGACGATAGATTCCACAGAGAAACCCTAAATTCTTTTCATGAATTGGAAGAGGAAACTCTGCCATCTTCTCCACTTAAAAGTTAGAGAGGCCAAATTAGGATTGGCCACCAAGATTTTCTTTCCTCTTTTGGCAAGCTTCTTCTTAACAAGTATAAACGCCGTTAACGAAACCGTATTAGTAACGTTCAACCAAACAGCATCACAAGTACTAACCAGTAACCAGGAGAGGGGAAAAAATAAGACGACGTCGTTCACGGACCCTATATTAAATATTTATTTGGTGGCAAAAAGCAATTAATTAATTAACCAGGATGGCTGGTTCCTTCATAGGCTCTAGCATATTGGTAAAACCCAATCAATACCATTCAAATAAAAATTAATTAATTGCTTTTTGCCAATTCTACAAGCAGTTTAATAAGCCAACACACGCTAAAATGGCCTAATAACGAATGTGTGTAGCTGAAAATCCTTTTCCCAAAATTTTGATACAAAGACTTTTAGAAGTATTAAAATGTGACTGGAAAAAATAGAATGTGAAGACTTAAAAAAGAAATTAAAGTTTCTAGGGCCTTTACAGTTTTGCAACCAATCATAGTAATATAAAACTATTGGGCTAAATTAAAAACAAACTATTGTTTACGCTCTTTTTTTACCAATTAAAAAAACTAATGTTTATGTCAGAAAAAAAAAAAACTAATGTTTACTCTTGAACTGAAAAAACTATTGTTTGTCTTCATGAGAAGTGTTTGACTTTGACCTATCCTATTAGTTCAATGAGGCATATCGTCGAACAATTCACCTGCAACTCTTTCCTCAAGCCATGACCCGAAATTCACTAACCTTTTTCGAGGTGAAGTACAAATACATCAACTTTAATTTAGAGTTCTCTCTGTTGTATCTTCAACAATGTCTCGGCGTTTCATCAGGCTCTTCAAGCTCTCTCCTTGGAACCATTCCCTCGTAAAGCTTCTCTTCCTTTCCCTCTCTTGCATTTGCTCTGTTTTAGTTGGATTTAAAGGATGCCACTTTTTCAAATAATAACACAAAGACATTCTTAGAGGATATGGTTTATTTACTTGAATTGGTTGGTGCTTACTTTTGCAGATACACAAGAGGAGCTTTCGTTTGTTTTCATCTTCCGTAACCACCACTCCGTATTTGACGCTTGGCACTACGGTTAAGAATGATCTGCCTGATGGTAGCGACATCAGAGATGTCCTCTTGTTTGATCCCGCCAAGGAAGAGATGCTTACAGTTCCTGACAAAACATTTCCCGAAGAGCTCATTGATTCGAGACAGATAGGAAATGCAAATGGATGGGGGATTTTCTCTAACGATCGTGATCGTTCATTATGTATCAGCGACCTTTACAATCCCTTGGCTTCCAAGTCAAACCCCACCATGATTCCTCTGCCTTCACTTGTTGCTGTACACTCTAACCAAACAAACGTCGTTTGGAACGTGGCAATGTCATCTTCTCCTTGTAATGAAGACTGTGTGGTTGGTATCAAGCTTTTGGGTAGACAACTGAGTCTATGTAAACACCATTGTGACATGCGTTGGACTAACATCGGGGAAACCCTTTTTGAGAGCTTGCAGAAATTGGATAACTCGAATCTGATGTATTCCAAGAGAGACCAAAGATTCTACTTGCCTGGTCCCGGAGGCAACTCCTTGTACTCATGGGATCTCCACTTGAAGAAGAGCAAAACCCGTAAGTTCCATGAGTTGCTGTTCCGAGACCTCCCTGAGTTGGATGAGTCCGAGTGGAAGCTGTTGGGTTGGTGTTGCAGGACGGAACACTTGGTGGAGTCAGCCTTCAGTGGTGAACGTTTTCTTGTCAAATGGTATATATACACACACACTAGTTAGTATGAATATTTTAATGAATTGTTTCAATTGCTGATGATGTTTGCTTGTGTGCAGGTACGCACAGCGCTTCTTCTCGTTGAGTCATGAAGGAATTAACTACACGACAAGGCGGTTCATGGTGTTTAGAGAGGAGGAGACGACGAAAGGAAGATACATGTGCTACACAGAGGACATTGGAGAAGTGTGCATATTCCTTTCAATGAGCGAGGCTTTCTGCGTCAAGGCGAGCTCGTGCCCCGGTCTCAAGCCTAACTCCATCTATTATATAGGCCATGGCTTTGGTATTTACAATCTCGCTGACACAACATTCCATCATTTTCAAGCTCCTGAAGGTGCATCGACTTCTTTCAAGGACCCTTACTGGATTCCTCCATCTCGCAGATAGTGCTCAATCCCCATCATCTATAACTTGCATTACTATAGGCGTCATACTCATACACAGAAGACGTTGGAGATGTGTGCATCTTCTTTTCAGAAAGTGATCCTTTCTAGCTATATGTTCATAACTTGTTAGTTTGTCTTGGACAGGTTTGGATCTTTGCTAAGATGTAAATCATGATCATCTATGTTCCCATTTGACAGTTGTTAATTCTGCGTTTTGTGGGGATTTTCTCTTATAGAAATGTTGATTCTCATATCCAAATTACGATAAAAACCTTAAATCATAGTTTGATGTCATTATGTTGTTGGTGTTCTAGATCTGTTCTATATCTCTTCAAACGTTTTTAAACTTTTGCTAAACTTGTTCATGGTTTTAACTGTTATTAAAATTTGTGAATTCACACAAACAATATATTACTGTTTAAATGGATCTTGTCTTATTTAGCAGAACAACTTCCTGCAAAATTATATTCTCCTCCTCCACGGCAAGGTTTGTGTTTCAATGAATCATGATGTCTAAATGTTATATCTTCATTTATCTTGGCATTTCATATTTATGTAAAAGAATTGTCTTTTGTGAAATTATTCACCATAAAGCAAATTCACAAAATAAATTCATTCTTCTATGATTTATTTTTAAAATAGGAACCAGATAATATAGATAAGATACAAATATTCATATACAACCATACTCCAAATCTAAAAATGAACATGTAGCATATTGGATTATATTAGCGTTGTTCATTGCGTCACCATACGAATTACGAATCCAATAAAATGCATATTAGTTATTGATTAAAATATCCAAATACGAGCTAAAAGGATATCTAAGTTTATCATTAATATCCGACATGTGTCTATCACTAAAATTCAATATGAAGCTATCATTTTATTTTTATAGTGAAAAAGGAGTTAAATAATGTATGAGTTGGGTGTGTATACTTCTCTTCTTTTGTGTGTCAACATTTTTTTCTTACTTTTTGTCTTCGTGCAATCAAACTCTTGTAAACATTCTATCAGCTAAAAAAGAAGTGAAAAGAAGTTCACCAAACAACAAAACGTAAAAGAAAGAGAGAGAGAGAGAGAGAGAAAGAAGAGTGAGAGAGGGGTCCATGAGTCAATCACTTTCAAAAGGAAAGCAAACCCACATGATCTTGCTTCCGGATATATTGAAAACACACTTCTCTTATTATCCTTTCTTTTTCTCTTTATTATAAATCATTTTAATTTCCTTATTATAGCGTATGTATCTATATTCTCTTATTTAAAATCAAACAATTTTTATGAAATGAATCAATAATGTATTATGTTTTGTAGTTTTCTCCGTAAATGAGCGTTTGAAGTTAGAAATAAAGACTTGATCTTCTAAAAGCGAACTCTATTTATTTAGTTGAACTAACATTGCTTGTATTAACCTTATTTTGATTAATTATGATATATATTTTCAAATTTTAATTAATAAGAAAAAAAAAAAGAAAAAGGCAGTATAGGATCCTAAAATCAAACAAGATTCGTGCATATCATGATTCATTGAAAAGGATCCAAACTAATGTCATCAAACTTCGACTATTTCTTATTGGATTGACTTTTGATGACACTTAACGACAACAAATCGAATAAAAGAAAGTTAACACCAAAAAAGACGGTAGGAAAAACACAAATCGCAAAGATATAATAAGTTGGTTCTAATAGTTGTTATGTGGGTTTGGACCCGTACTATTAATTCCTTTTTCTTATTATTTAATTTTTGAAAATCTTGTATAATATAAATCTTGAATGGATAAATCTTGATTGGAACTAGCCAGTCACACCACGCAGTTTCATGTATGCTGAAAATTAGCACTCAATCATATTAACTGCACAAAATTATTTCTCGATCTTTGAGTACAGTATAATACTGGTATCAAAGTATTTATAACGACAAAGCATCGACGAACGAGGTGATGATGTACATGAGTTTAAGGAATATGATAAATGACGCATAATCTACTAAATGTTTTGAGTATGCATGCACATATGAAAAAAAAGTTATATAGAAAATGATGATTACACAAATAGTCTTTTAGAATAAAGAACAGATATCGAACAAACTCACCGATATAAATCGATAGGCCAACTAGTTGCTATCCGCCCAACTAGTTTCTTTTATGTTTCTTAAAATTTTAAGAACTTTCAACTAGTAAAAATCTAATTACGATAAATAGCTGATTAGTCCAAGACTATTCGGGGTAGAAGCTAGAATCTAGTCTTAAATCTAGGCTTAACTTGGTGAAAATTGTGGAAAGTGATGTGTAATGTGTGGTGATGATATAATGGAGACCCAATGATGCTACAACATGTGTCTACCCATAAGCACCCAGCCTAGATGAACCACACTGTTCATTATAAAAACAGAAATTAATTATAAGATAATTAAAAATAGAGAAGAAGAAGGAGAAGAAAAATAATTGAAAGCTTTATAGCGAGGAAGAGGGGTCCCCTCAAATGCTAATAGACGATGGATCCAAAAGGTAAAGTACATTTACATTCCATCGTTGGGTGCAATTATTCATTCCATCTATCTCAACTCCTCTTTTGTTCCCTTTCCCCACCATTTTCTAAATATTTTTAGTCACATTTGTATATATGTTTATTTGACCTCTTTTTTCTCCTTTTTTTTTTTTTGGTGAAGACCTCTTTTTTCTCCTTACTTCATTTGTTTGTTTATCTTAAGGTTTTATTCAAATGATTCTACGTCTTTGTATGGTTTATGTTCAATTTCAGAGGAATGTTTTTCAAGGAATATATACCAAGCTTTTAAGTTTAATTTTTAATAATATAGCTTTGGACTTTAAGACATATATTATATATATCATCCCCTATCTCAATCAAAAGGACAAACCCACTTAGTTATCTCATGATTGTTTATACGGATGACAATTCGTATTTCACTATACTGTTTTGGTGCAAAGTATGTATGCATATATATAAATGAACAATGCATAAGCTTTTAATTTGGTAAATGTTAGTTCAGGGAATATTTAAAAATCGAGCAATGCCAAAATAAATTTTTAAAAAAGGGTGAAAACTATTCAACGTATATTCCTAAACCCAGCCGCTGAAAAAGAGCAGAAAAAGAGCAACTAACAGAAACCATAAACGTATATATAATACACACTCACACAAAAATACATTATTATAAGATAATAAAAAGTTGAGAACACACCAAAAGACGACGTAAAAAAAACAAAAAACGCACCAAAAAACATGACTATAAATAAATAATAAATACACATGGTCTAAATTCCTCAAAAACAGAGGAAGAACAAAAAAGAAAGAAAGAAATACAATTTAAATTTAGTTCTCCTCCAGCTTCTCTCTTCAAGATCACTACCTTACGTCTCTCTCTCCCTTTCATTTTCTCTCTCATCCTCATCTCAATTTTCTCTGATGATTTCTACAAGAACAGAAATCTTTAAATGATATATTTCTCTTCATTAAAAAAACAAGAAAAAAGAGAGAGATAATGAAAGAGACAATCAGGTGCTGCATCGCCTGCATTCTACCGTGTGGAGCTCTGGACGTGATCCGCATCGTACACTTGAACGGACACGTGGAAGAAATCAGTGGCACGATCACCGCCAGCGAAATAATGAGGGCCCACCCGAAGCACGTCCTCAAGAAACCATCTTCTCCACCGTCCGATCACGAAGACCGTGACGACGTCATCTCAGCCACGAAGATCGTCATCGTCCCTCCCGAAGCTGAGCTCCAACGTGGCAAGATTTATTTCCTCATGCCTGCGACTAAATCCGATAAACACGGCGGAGGAAAGATCCGCCGGGAAAAAGGCGACGCAAACGCCGTCAAGAAGCGTTCGCAGAATCGCCGGCATCGTGAAGACGGTGGTGATAATAAGTCTAATGGGGACAATAACGATAAAGATAAAAGTTACGACAAGGATTTATCTCTGTTGATCTCTGATCGGTACTTGACGGAGATATTGTCGGAGAAAGTCGCGACGCAAAAAGATCGGAGGAAGGGACGCGTCGGCGTTTGGAGGCCGCACTTAGAAAGCATAAGTGAAGATTGAGAAACGTCGTCGTTTTGTTTTTACAAAAAAGTTTTAATTATTTCACTTTTTCTTTTTTAATTTCTTTCGGCCGAGGTGATTATTTAGAACAACGAATGATCGATCCATAAAAGTTATTTCATCAACGAAAATATTCAAGAGAAAGTTTTGTTTACTTCGTCTGCAAAATCTTCTGCAAACACGTTTATATTATTAGTAGGTTAGAGACACATTATTTAACACATTATTTATTTGTATAATATATTATTATTTATTAAATAAAAAAACACATTATTTATTAAATAAAAAAACACATTATTTATTTGTATAATTTTGAAATTAACTAAGTTACTTAGACCAAAAAAAAAAAGATTTACGCTTTGGCCAGCCTTAAAAAAAAAAGTAAATAAATTGTTGGTTCATATGAAAAATATTAAATACTATATAATTTCACCATCTACGTGATGTATGAAATGTGGTTGGCTCAGGATTTATTTATCCGTCACGTGAAATTACTGTATATTCTGCTGTGAGTGATCTTGGCTCTTGGGTTACGTATAATGAATATAGGGTAACAAATATAGAAAGAAAACAAAAAAAAAATGGAAAAAGGCTTCTTCCTGATCCACCAAAAAGGATGGCCAAGCCCAACACCTAAGTCTTTTAAATCGAGGATATTGAAGAGGCTGAAACTCATCAACAGACTGTGTGAACATTGAATGATCCATAAAAGTTCTTAATTTCATCAACGAAAATATTCGAGAGAAATTTTTGTTTACTTCGTCATGCAAAATCGTCTGAAAATACGTTTATATTATTAATAGGTTAGAATTAAAATTATAACTAAGAATATTTAACACATTATTTATCTGTATAACATTATTATTTATGTGGTTGCTATCATTTTGAATATCTCTAAGTGATTATCTAGTAATTAATTAGTAATTAGTTTTCACAAATATAAAGCTAATGAGCCCAATTCATAAAGTAATAGGGCCTTAGGCCCTACTGGGTTCTGGTTGGGTGGATCTAAGTTCGGGTTGCAAACAAAATTGGAAGAAGTAGTAAGTTAGCAATTTCCTTTGTGGATCTAAAAAAAGATTTACGCTTTGTGGATCCATCATTTTATGACAAGACAATTCGCTAGTCTTTTTTTTTTTTGTTGCTAATCCAATAAATAAATTGTTGGTTCATATGAAAAATATTAAATACTATATATTCACTATCTACATGATGTATGAAATGTGGTTGGCTTAGGATCCTTCACGTTAATTTACTGTATATTCTCTTGTGAGTGGTCTTGGCTCTTTGGTTATGCATAATGAATATGGGGTAACAAATTCATCATAAAAGTTCAAAATGAAGAAACCTTTCTCTGATATGATAAATGCTTTCAAAAAAAGGTAGTTTGTGGCTCTCGTCCTATCTCACGGAAAACAAGTTATGAACACTAATTCGCTCAGTCGCTCGTACCACCGCCACAGCCGGCGGCATCCCCCCAACCTCAACACTCACGGAGGGGAAATGGAAGTCGAAAATGAAGAGTGTAGATGGAAAACAATCGGTATCTTTTAGATACTTGAAGAAAACTTTAGGCGTCATACGCTCCTCAGTGAAAAAAGTTTTGATGCACTCCCAACATCAGATAAGGGTGAAGTGATAGAGGAGATTCGACATGAAGGGGAGGTCTTGCCCAGTGTCATTGAGTGGGAGAACAACCAAGGCCCCAAATCTTGAAGAAGAAGAAGAAGAAGAAGTCTCGCATAAACATGTTATTTTATTAAGTAGTATCTATCTAATATGACCAAATTTCTCACGGATTATTATTACTTTTTTTGTAAGAGGTAACAATAATCTGTTGTACTGTAGTTAATTAGGAAACTCGACTCTCACCCGAGAGATCCGAGTTGAAGTCTCGTCATCGGAGACCCCTTTTTATTATTATCACTAGGGTCTGAAACCCGTGCGATATCGCTCGAAAACTCATTTTGAATAATAGAGAGAAAAAATATCTATGAAATTGATTATATTTTTTTTTTGGACACAGTGTCTTAACATTTACAGCGGTTAAATCGAAAAGGAAATGTACTAACAACATTTTGAGACATTAACAAAACTAAAAGATAAGACAAACCAATTTTTTAGGTTTAGCATCTTGATTATGCGAACTCAGAAACGAAACTGACGATCTACCAATCTCTAGAAACTCTAAAGAAGAAAAAGAAGAAGAAGAGAAATCTATAATCCAACAAGAAACACTTACCGTTCCGACAACAAATGATCATTTGTTATATGTCTTAATATTTTGTTTTGGGTTTTGGTAACTTTCTCATGCATCATTTTGTCGTTTTTCAATCAATTCTTATGGTACAGAACAAAGTCTTTCACAATCTTTGCCATCTCTGCTCAAATCGCATTCGTTCCTCTAGATCATCTCATGGTGGCTAAAATCTCCAATAGAGTTTTTTTCCAAAGGTCAATTAGAAATTCACGTTGAACTCATGTAATCCCAAAAAATCAATTTTTTTTTTTGATAACAAAGGATTCAATACCGAATTTTATATTTTTGTATGCGAAAAAAAAAAGGACATGAGACGAAAATGTTCGATCATAGATTTTTTCAAGCAGAATATATATAGAATCGAAAAGACATAATGCTAAAAGATGCAATCTTTAAGAAAATATGCAGTTTTATGCGAAAAAGTGCGTAACACATAACAAAAAGATGCAACCGTTTGAAAAAACGCAACCATTGAAAAGATGCACCCATAAAATACATTTTATAGGATGGCGATTTTCTGTGAAAAAGTGCATAACAAATAACAAAAAACGCCACCGTTAAAAAAACGCATCCGTACAATATATTTTCTAGGATTGCTATTATTAATAGATTTATGCCCTTTTTATGGAAACTCCTATAATGTCCGGATGAAATGTTAGTCTCTGATTTAATATTTCCCTTTGCTATGATTTAATGTGATCTTAGATTATGCCTTAATACTAATAACTCGTTTTTGCTGTGAACTAAGTTTTGGCCTAGTGACCAACACAACAACACATATTATTAGAGGTGGATTTTTGTGATTGCTAGACCTGATGATACTTGATAGAGTTGTGAATTCACTGCTAGACTAATCTTGTACCACCTGGTCCGCATCGTACACTTGAACGGACACGTGGAAGAAATCAGTGGCACTATCACCGCCAGCGAAATAATGAGGGCCCACCCGAAGCACGTTCTCAAGAAACCATCTTCTCCACCGTCCGATCACGAATACCGTGACGACGTCATCTCAGCCACGAAGATCGTCATCGTCCCTCCCGAAGCTGAGCTCCAACGTGGCAAGATTTATTTCCTCATGCCTGCGACTAAATCCGATAAACACGGCGGAGGAAAGATCCGCCGGGATAAAGGCGACGCAAACGCCGTCAAGAAGCGTTCGAAGAATCGCCGGCATCGCGAAGACGGTGATGGTAATAAGTCTAATGGGTACAATAACGATAAAGATAAAGTTACGACAAGGATTTATCTCTGTTGATCTCTGATCGGTACTTGACGGAGATATTGTCGGAGAAAGTCGCGACGCAAAAAGATCGGAGGAAGGGACGCGTCGGCGTTTGGAGGCCGCACTTAGAAAGCATAAGTGAAGATTGAGAAACGTCGTCGTTTTGTTTTTACAAAAAAATAATGGATGATTATTTAGAACAACGAATGGAAGATCCATAAAAGTTATTTCATCAACGAAAATATTCAAGAGAAAGTTTTGTTTACTTCGTCTGCAAAATCTTCTGCAAACACGTTTATATTATTAATAGGTTAGAGACACATTATTTAACACATTATTTATTTGTATTATATATTTTTATTAAATAAAAAAACACATTATTTATTTGTATAATTTTGAAATTAACTAAGTTACTTAGAGCATGATCAACTGAGAAACTTAGAAAAAGATCTTAGTTATTTTTTAATTATAAATTTAGAGTTAAAAATTTTTCATAAAAACTTTAGATTTAGGTGCTCCAAATAGAACTCTATTAGGGATTTTTTTAAAAAAAAATAATAATAATCGATTTTTAGAAAAAGTCGAAAGAGAAGAAAAAAGTGTTTTGTTTTTTTTTTTTTTTTTTTTT